>VZTX01004625.1:147500-255000 GCA_013400915.1 Pardalotus punctatus | reverse complement strand
TGACTTACTGGAGTGAGTCCAGGAAAGGACCTTGACCAATTAAGGGACCGGAGCATCTTTCATGTGAGGAGAGGCTGAGAAAGCAAACAGTGTTCAGTCTAGAGAAGGCTCAGGAGGACTTTATCAATGTGTACAAATAGCTGATGGGTTGGAATGAAGAAGAGGGAGCCAGACTCCTCTCCATAATGCCCAGTGACGGGACAAGAGGCACAAATTAAAACTTGTGAAATTCTATCAGAACATGAGAAAATAATTTTTTACTGTGAGAATGGTCGAACACTGAAATCGGTGGCTCAAAGTGGTTGTCGGTCTCCATCTCTGAAGATACTCGAAATCCAGGTGAGCACAGTCACACTCTGGGTGACCAAGGGCAGAGTGTTGGACAAGATGGTCTCAAGAGGTCCCTTCCCACCACAGTGATTCTGTGTGGTGGAGGTGACAACCCTTAAGTATCTATTCTATTTTATTTTTATGGTGTCTTTTCACGATTATGGGTGTGTATGTTGCATACTGTAATGAAGCTGTATGATTTTCACCTCTGGAATAAGTCACATTTGGGTCTTTTTTATTACCTTAATCAGCAAAAATACATATACTATTTTAACCTGCCCCTGTGATCATCTAGGGATTAATCTGACATCACATAACTAATTTTATGCAATTTCACATTACAGTTCCTGAAACTTACCATGATAAATTAGAAGCTTTTTTCCTGTTTGCATCTCTAAATTGATAAGCCCTTTCATCTTAAGTACAAGCTGAGATCTGTTGGAAGGTCTGGCGTCCTTCTTTGAGCAGTATCATTGATTCATGGTCTTCAGGGGTGTCTGAACAGGATGCCACTTATGTCACCATCTCTAAGACAATCCAGCACTGTCAGGCTTTTGTAGTTTGTCTGCTGTCATTTGTTGATGCTGAGGTTGTTTAAATCTATGCAGAAACCTCCTGAAGGACTATGCAAAGCCTTTAGTATCTGGCAACCAGTTCTGGAGTACTCAAGGCCTACTGTAAGCAGAAGAACATTATTCTAAACATGTGTAGGGGTATGTTGCAAATTTAACAGGTGTTTGAGAAGCTGATTGGTTCACCTGTGAGTTGTTCAGAGCATTTGCTTTTAAATTGCCTGAATTTTATGGCAAAAACGTGATGGAAATCTTGAGACATAGAGAAACCATCAGCTGTTTGAATCTCAAAGGTCTCCATTATTTGTACCAAGTAGGGGAAGTTTTTAATAATGGCTGATAACACCACAAAGTGCACTCATCTGCTTTTTTAATTCAAAACACTGTTTTAAAGAATATTTCTTGTTATTTTTCTGGTTTTATGTTGTAATCTGTTTTGCTTCTAAGGAAGAGACAAACAAGTTTACAGCCTTGTAAGCAGGTATTTCTAACACCACTTATTATTTGCAACTCTGCAACTCAGTATTCTTAATTTCAGGCCATTTAGTCTGACCATATAGCCTCAGAATATGAGAATGATTTTAAGAATGCATGAAAATTGCTCCTTCCAGTCAAAAGGAAAGTTCGTGAAATTAATCCTGATTAATCACAAAATTCTTCCCATTTTTGAGGGGGCCTAATTCTATTCCCCATGCTCAGATTTCCACAGTACCAAAATGTGTTCTAGAACTTCTTTATTTTGTCTGCAGAATGTAGCATAATAAGGTATTCTTTGTCAAGTCTTAGTTTTGTTTGCTCAGACAAGAGTATTTTGAATGAGGAATAGTTTAAAATGTTTCATTCATCTTCAGAGATAAAAATGGCATAGAGATGTAAAACACTGTCAAGGGGAGGAAGAGCACACGTTGTAGAGAACCACTGTACACTGCAGTTGAATTGCTTTCACTAAGTTCTAAACTGCCAGATGCTTTCCAGGAAAAAAAAAAATCGTGGTGTTTATATAATTTGGACTTCACCTTGTCTCATGACAATGTAAGAGAGAGAGAGATCCAACCATTGAATGCTGTCCTGGATTTCATGGCAAAACTATGTTGTTGGTATTTAATTTTTTTCCTTCATCACCCTTAGATATTTCTACAGCTTTCAGTGCATGTAATTTGAGAAGTATTGAGCTTGCCTCTATGAGTGATGATTATTGGATATTATGCTGTGGCTCTGAATCTCTCTGAAATGTCTGTGCTACTAGAAGAGTTTGTGGATAATATATCTATTCTTTGTACGGAATCTTTAAAATTTTGTCTTGGCTTCTATTTTTATACCCCTTTTGTGGTATTTAAACTTGGTATTTTAAAAGTAGGGAAATCAAAGGAATTAAAAATCTCCTGTTCCATATACAGGAAATCATTCTGAATCTTAACTTGATTAATTTTTTGCTCAATTTTTTTTTCAATCCTCCTTACTCATTGGGAATCTCAGGAATGTGTAACTGAAACAGTTAAAAGAGAAATATCTCTCAGCAAGAGACACAACAGCTTATTTCCCACCCTTGTGTGACATGAATAATTCTCATTACTAAGGGATGCAAGCAAATTTCAGTGGCTTTCACTTGTTGTAATGAACAACAGTCAAACCTCCTTTTCTGGACTGAGCCATAAATATATAATGTAACTTTGTGGTAGCCTACAGGCAGATGGTCAGACCCACCTCAAAGCACTGGCAGCCTACTTGCTAGAGAGCAAATAGGCATCTCTTTAGACAAAGATGTGTGTTTGCTTCTTTATGAAATAATATTAGTTACTGTCTTATCTGGATGCAGGATTGAATGAAAGTGCAGTGAACAGGTCAGTGAAAGTATGTTAACAAATGTTTATAAGGTGCTCCTGAAGGCAGGAGTCTTCAATTACTTTAGCATGAAAAGAGAATTCTTTTAACACAGCTGCAGGAGGTGGCCTGCCAGATATGAGTAATGGAATTTGAGGTACAGGCACATTGTCCACAGCAGTGTGTGGGCACACATTTGGATTTCTGACTCCTTTACTGATGGAACAATCAGTTCCCAAGCAGCTGCCCTGGAGGACCTTCTCCCTCCATATTTTGTGGGGTGATTGTGCTGGTGCGGTGTTGTAAAAGAGATGTACACCAGAGCTGGCATAAAATACGTGAAACAGTAAAAATTAAAACAAGTTTATTGACTAAACTGTTTCTGTTCCATTACAGTTGCAAGAACTGGAGTTTACAGATACAATCGAATTAAAAAGTGTTTGCTCAGCTTAGAAAAAATTTAAACGGCTCAAACATCCAATGCTAACAAAATAACAAACCCTAATGTTCAAATGTATAGGGCTACATTAGACTAGTAGAAAGGATGTTGTTTCTTCTATCTTATAATTTTGTATGCTTAGTAATTTACTTGCATTAGTTAATATCTCTTGGAACTTCACACTCTTGTTCTGTCTTCAGGTGCATGCATATTCTGATTACATTTGAGTTCCAAATAACTCAGAGTATGGAAATGGAAACCAGGTTTTGAAAATCAGGACCTTGCTTCTAGTGCCCCTTGCTTTAAATAAAAAAAGGCTGTACCTGTCCTAGATATTTACACTTAATATCTACCTATTTCATCTCTAATGAATTATTCATACATGTATATGTGAATACTGTGTGTAAAACCTTTCATTAGAGAAGGAGGGCTTCTGAGTTCTGGAGCATATACCAATATCTCCTCCTCAGGTGTTTCTTTGATATGCCAGAACATCCTTCTACTGAAATCTTAATCCAAAGTTTCTACAGTGAAATGAGTTTTTATGCAGTTTCCAGTCACCATCAGAGAGAGCTTTTTCATGATCCCTGTTTCTTCTGCTAGCAGCAGTATTTCATGTTTCATATATAATTTTTTTCTTTTCTGGCTGATTTCTATTAAAATCTGTTTATTGTTTCAGAAATTCATTTTGAAGTGGCATATTGCATTCCTACATCTCTAAGCCCTCTGCCCTTCTTCGTAGTCTGGGCTTTAAAGTGGTGAGGAGGAAGAAATAGGGAGAGATTTTTGTTTCTGGGGATGTCAGGCCTCAGGAGTATCCCATCTGCATGGTCATGGGAATCATGTTTGGGTAGTGCTGCTGCCTTGTAACAAACAGTCAGAAGCAGCATGGAGAGGGCATGGAGAGGCCAAACTACTCAGCTTCCATTCCTTACTGTTTTACCACGCAGTTGTTGATACCGGAAAAGGGCTTTTTACACCTTCAGTTTGAATATTCCTGCTGGTTCCTTGCTCGTCCGGTCACTGAGCTGCTCCCTCCGGCTTCCTGCTGCCACCTCCTCCCTCCTGGCGCTCCCATTCCCCTGCCCTCCCTCTCACCAGCCTTCCCAGCTCTGACCTTCCCCATTCTAGCTCTTTAATACCCTTCCTCTCTATTCAGATATTCAGATATTTGCATATTAATTCAAATTCTGGCACCATCCCAATTTTTCTTTGCTCTGTGCTTCATCTTAAGGATTTGGTTCAGCACCAGTATGGGCCTTGCACCTTTGTGGTCAGGAAAAGTTTATCCAGTAACTCACCCAACGTTGTCTAGTGGTGTTCAAAGTCTGTTCCCTCTGCTCCATGGCCCTCTGCATTTCCATGTGTTGTTTCAAATGCAGGATATAGATTATTTTAGTATTGTCTTTTATTTTTAAATACATAAAGTGCTTACCATAAAGTAAGGCAATTGTGAATTTTCATTAATTTTCAGAGTACTGTCCTCTAACTGCTGCCAAAAAATCCCTTTTCCAACTACTTTTTTTATAAGAGATGAGGAAAAACTTACTTTATAGAGTTGTAAGACCATTTCTGTTAAAAGATTATCTTTTGGGTACTCAGCACCTTTCAACTGGATTTCCAATAAAAAGAGGCCTTATCTTTCACCTCAGTAGTTTGGGATTATATCATTAATGCAGCAAATAAGGAATGTCAAATCTGTTCAGTAGTACAGATTTGCTAAGTTACAGCAGGGAAAAATAGTGATCCAAATTTGACCATTTTGTCCTCTGTTCTGGAAGAAGTCACAGGTTATTTTACGTGTGCAGGAATTCATTATTGAATCCCACATCATGGGACAACTTGACTTTGCTCTTGTTAGGAACTCACATCCAGCTGAAGTAAGTTTGCTGAAGACTGATTTTTGGATGAGCAAGCATTGCAATAACCTTAGAAAGATGCTTTATTTTACGTAATAGAAACATAGTTTTGTAAATTTTTATTTCATGCTAGAATGATGAAAACATTTCCTTTCAGTTATTAGAAAGTTTGTGTTTAAGTATTTCCCATGTATATGCCAGACAAATAATCATACTGGCTAAAATCTGTATATGTTTTCACAAATACCTTGCAATTGTCATAGAATACCTGTGAATAATATTAATATCTGAATTGTAAGCTGAACTCAGAAGATAACATTAAAGCATTATTTTACAGGCACTCTATAGGCCCATCTCTACTGTGCAGACTGTTCTGTAGGAAATAACCTCTAACAGAATCACTGAAAACAGCATTTCAGCATAATTTTCTTTGGTGCTGACCCTCTTTCTTTAATGTATTTATTCGTATAAGATGGTGTTTATTGATGAAGGTATTCATTGTAGCTTATTCCTAAGTCTGTAGTGAAGCTATTGAAGACTTTTTGTCCTAATAAGAATGTGAGGATTTCAAGTCGAGGTATATGGTTATTTTTTGGTCTGAACTTACACTACCTGCTTCTTTCAATTTTGAAATTATTTAGCCTCAGGGAGCTTTCCCTTCTGTGATAACATTTCGGAGTTTGTTGTCTGGTTCTAAGCAAGTAGGGCAAATAAAAGAAAGAAGGATACAAATAAAAAGATAAATGGGCAGTATCTGTTGTTTCTAGCAGTGTGAGTAAACTCTCCAAACTACCTTGGTTTGAGAAAGAGATAACGGAAAAACCTCCAGTTTGTCTGTCCTCCATATATATGTTTATATTCTCTTTCCTTATCTGCACAGCAGTCTCAGCCACTGTGCTTAGGTGTCTTCAAGAGATGTCAGAATTTTATCTGACATAGGTTGCCCAGAAAACCCATTTCCACAGGTGGACAAAAAAAAGTCAGGTCAAGCCTAGAGCAAGTAAAAGTTCAGCTTGTGTAGGCCTGAGAAGCTCTCTTGAGCAGATTGCATATTCTTCATGAGGAAAATGAGCTGTAGAAAACTTGTCCAAAAAGTTTCAGATAGTTGAGAACTGCTAGTTAATCTTTAATGGGTAGGATTCAAATTCTGATATCTTGTCCCTAAACACTGTACCTGTTTACTTATGCTTTATTCTTTCCCTCCCATCCTGTATACCACTAGCACTCCTTTTGAACTTTCACCAAGTGAGAGGAATTGATTCCAAGTGATACTGACTTGGCAGTGACAGTCAGTCTGTTGCAACTTTTGAAAGAGCACAGCTGAACAGAATTACAAGTCCGCCTTTTGACCTTCAGATATATTAATACTCTGCTAATTTAATGACTTCATTTGGTGATTTCATTCTCCACAGAACATCAGCTGTATATTTCATTAAAAAAGCAGACTTCGGTGAATTGTTATTTCTGGTATGTAAGTAAACAACCTGATTTTCAGTAGTTTTTAACAGATTTTTCACTACATGGGCACAGCTGAATTTGCACAGCATGAGATCTTGCTTGGCAAAGACTTTTTATATTACAACTTACATCAAGAAGAAAAGTTGATGAGCTTAGACTTGACAAAGCTCACCTGTGTTTTGGGGATTTTTTTTATACTTCTTGTTTGAAGCTTTCTACCTCTGCTTTCTGACAGGCTAACATTGTTTTCCTCCAAGTGCACTAAAGAATGAAGTTTAACATTAAAAAATGTATCTGCACGGAACATGCTTTTCTAGGTAAAGCCAATATCAAAAGGGTTTTCGTGGTAGAACATTTCTCAAGCACAGTATTTTACCCTTTTACATCTTAGGACTGAAGAGATACAGTTACATAAATGCCTTTTTTGGGGTTTTTTTTGGTTTTTTTTGTGGAAGTATAGGGGCAGGGAGGGGAAGCCCAAACTACTGTCCTGAGCTAGGACATAGAATCATAGAATTGAAAAACATCATTCTATCCCAGTATGGAATGATGGAAGAGCACTTTATCTAGGTATTTTTTCATACAGTTCAAGCCACACTATACTACTTATGATATTGGTTTTATTACACTGCTTATAGAGCATTTTTTGTCCTGTAATTACTGACGTCTATGGTTCAAAAAGTTACTCAAGTGTTTCATGAGCGGGCAGTCAGGTTTGAGAACCTTAGTCCAGTTACAGTTGAAATGACAGCTGGTGTAATGTGTATCAGATGAGGACATAACCTCCAATTTGTGCAAGTACTGCTGACCATCCAAGTCTCTATTTTTAAATCGAAACTTAGAAAAATTCAGGAGTTCCATGTTGGACGCTGTTTACTGACTAGCCAGTGTGAGTGGAGCTGCTGATCTGCAGCACCACTCATCTCTGCACTGGCAGTATGAACTAGCACTGTGATTTTCTTTGAGTTGTTACAGTCTAGTTTTGAGAAACTACTGCTAGTTATTGGCTACTAGCTGTTATGAGGAGCTGTAGACCAATGAAATCATAGTTTATGGCTTTGAAAATACAAATTCACTATTTTATATCAGTCTGTCACAGGCCACTTATGCACATCTGTACATTCTTTTTTCTCCATATCTTTTTTTGGCTCAAGAGAACCTTTCTGTTTTCTTCTGTGATTTTGTGTCCCTTCCATATTTTGTAAACGTTTTCTTTACTCCTAATTCCAAGTATCCTCTGTCTGTCACATTGCGGTTTTTTTTTCTGCCATTTTTTCTTTACCTCCTCATATTTCAGTGCCTCCAAAAATGTAAATGTAAATTTTGATATGAAATTTTATACTCTTGGCCTAATCCTAACAAGTGTAATAAATGATCATAGTTGTAAACATGCCCAGTTATTGGCAGAGCATAAATATTTACATATTAAATTGCAAGTATGTGTGTGCTCACACATTGATGTGCATGCTGGGGAAGAATCAGAACTGTAGAAAATGCAGAGTTGGCAGGGATCCATAAGAATCATTGAGTTCATCGAGTCCAGCTCCTGGCCCTGCACAGCACAACCCCAAGAGTCACACCCTGTGCCCCAGAGCGTTGCCCAAATGCTTCTTGAACTCTGTCAGCCTTGGGGCTGTGGCTGCTTCCCTGGAGAGTCCATTCCAGTGCCCAACCACCCTCTGGTGAAGAACCTTTTTCCAATATCCAACCTGAACCTCCCCCAACACAACTTCAGGCCATTCTGTCACCGGTCACCCGACAACCTCTCTCTGTTTTCCTTGGTACATTCCCAAAAAGGTTTGCAAGATAAGAATTTGTTTCCATGAGGGAGGTTGAGCTCTGTCTAAATATCTCCAGATCTGGGGATCAGAAGTAGCTAATTGTTGTGGTTTGCATTTTTGTGAAATAAATTCCTCAATTTACATTGCGTATCTTGCAAAGATAAACATGGAGCAAAGGTAATCTCTTGCATCTGCTTGGCTGGCCTCTGCTGTGATGAATTTTTCCATCTTTTATGGAGTCTGTGCCTCTATAAACTGAAGTTTTTAAGTGTTTGTGTGTTTGGGATTTGGCTCCTGTTTAGCTCTCTTGTGGGATCTAGAGAGCCAACGTGCAAAACAGTTGGATGAAGAGGATTATTCAATCTTTGCTTTTTCGCTATCTACAGAGATGCAATAATTCTGTGTTTTCATTACAGATGTTTTGAAAGTATTAATCTGATTTTTATAATTGAGTGTTGTAAGATTTCCATGCGTTGAATGTTTTGGCACTTGCCTACTGTAATAATTGTCTGGAATGCCATGTTGAGACATTTTCTGAAAATTATTGTATTTGCTTTCCTCCATATATAAGTGGTTTTTCTGTTTTAGTGCCGTTTTTCAGTAGTGAAATATGAAGTATAGAAGTGTTAAAAATGAAACATAGAGACCACATTAATTTTTTTTCATTATTTCATTATTTTTTTGAAATGAACTGCTTTCAATTTTATGGGGAGGATGTATTTTAAATCCAGTCTAGAAATGATGATATTTTCTCAAATGAGTTTAAAATGGCAAGTCAGAATATTGCTCAAATGTTAATGACTCAAGTGGAGAGATTTTTATTGCATACCCATAAAATCTTCTAGATAACAAGAATTCTAGCATAAGCTTTATAAATATGTCATGAACTAGATTAAGTATTTACTGTATTTATAACACAATAAATGTTAATTTTAACATTTTAAGATTGATCTTTTGAGAAAACATTTACAAATGCTTTTTGAAACCTGGCCCATAGAAATGGAAATTACTCTAAATTTGTTGAATAAATTAATCATTTGTAAATGTAAAATATGCTTGGTTAAACTTTACTGTTTTCCCTATGTTGATGACTTTTTCTAGCTATTTTATTCATCTGTTAAAACAGCAAAATAATGTTTGCAATCTCCTTTTTCCAAGAAGGTTTCTTCAAATTTAAAATTAAACTAAGTCACAAAACTTATATGCCATAACCTATGTAGCTCTTAAAGAAATATATGGAGGTATGGCATGTCCTCCTGAATACCCAGAGAGGACAAAACTGAGTTTGAAAGGATTTCTTTTCCTTGTGTGGAAATTGCCATGTTTGGCAGCTATGCAAAAATGGAGAGTGAATGTTTAATTAAGAAAGTAATTTTAACTAGTGGTTCAAAATAAGATTGACTGCAGTTTTTTACTTCTAAATAAAATGAATCGTGTATTTCTGTATGTTTTTAAAGAACAATGCTTACTATTTTATTCCATTTTCCTGTTAAATACATAGATAGTTGTTTGCATAATCATATTTCTTAAAACATTCAAAAAACTTAGACCATTTGTGACTGAACCTTTCATTCATCTATAATGCTCTGCAGAGCACGCTTGCACCGTTATATGTACATTTTGTCTGGGAACTACTATGTTTTGGTAACAAATGAGTGTTTTAAATATTTGCTTTGAAAATTTATGAAATTTGAAGCAAAATTTTGATACAGGAAGCTCCAATATTGAATTAACAATGGGAATAGCTTTATTCAGTCGTTTGTTGTATTGAATCTTTACTTGCTCAAGTACTCAAAGAGAAGTCCTGGTGCCAAAAGCCAGAGGACCCATGTTTTTCACTCGTTTCTACAGCACAGGTCAGGAGTTGGTGTATTAACAGTTCTTGTTCTGTACAATTTGTGGACTATCAGTTTTTCTGTTACAGCTTATTGATGCATAAAATAACATTTTCTGCTTTGCATAATGATAGAAAGTTCTGAATTGTAAAGTTCTGCGAATGTGATGAATATTATTAAAGTTCTATGGTATCATTTTTAGCCAATTTAAATGCTTGCCACTCTGCGCTTCATTTGTGCTGTAAGTTTAATAGTATCTCTTCACACAAATGCAATTCCTTACAAAGCTAATATGTAACTTCTGTATTTTGAGATGTTATGCTATTGACCATTTGTTGCAGTGGACATGCAAAAATTCCCTGTATGAGCTTGGCATTTTTGAAATTTATTACCTTCCCTGTCATTTTCCAAGAGTGTGCTACAGCTTCATTGATATTTGTCAGAGTAATTTATCAGGAGACTAATTGCTCACTTCTGGTTTTTCTTTAGACATGTTAGTGCTTGGGTAACAAGCTACAGAATAAAACTTCATCTGATTTTACAAGGGCCCAGTCCAGAGTTCATTGAAGGCTGTAGGAGAGTTTCTCTTGAGATCACGTTGGAAAGAATGGTGAATAAGCAGAATCAAATAACCACAAATTTTATTCAGCTATTATTTTTTAATGAGTTTTATTTTAGTTTGGTAAAATATGTTGATGTCCCTTAATATTGAGTAGTCTCTAAAATGGTTTCATTTTTGGTGTGGGGAAATAGCACAGGGAATGACCATTCTGTACTTGGGAGATGTTCATTTCAGAGCTGAAGATATAGTTCATGAAGAACAGTATTTCTAGATTATAAGGTTTTAAGTGTTTGAGAACTGTCTGAAAGGTAGACGCTGTTCTTAAGTTTTAATGTTTTGGGGAGCTTGTATCCTGTCAAATGCAGTGCTTTCTTTTCTCCAAAGATGAATTTTTCCCATTTTGCTTATATCATATTTATATATGGACAGGAAATAGAAGTCAGAATCCAGATTTGTTGACCCCTGAGATATAATATTGACCTCAGTGAGTATTAACTTCTCAGATCAATAAATGCTGTTATTGACCTCAAAGAAAAATCAATAGCAGCTTGTTAATTTGCAAACTATGACTGCAAGAAAATGGTACACATTCTGTTCTTCATTATCACCTATTTATATCTATATTTTAATGCTTTCAGTATTGCCACCTAGAGATCATCATGTCAAAACATTTCAATCCCAGCTCTTAGAAGGTTGGGGATACAGACATTATACATTATGGAATAATTGAGGAGCAGTACAGGTTCGTTCCCATATATCATGAAGATAATACACGAACAGTTGTATTTTCACCTGTGTTGTTTTTCTTTTTGGGATAGTCCAGTTCATTTCATTTCATTTCCTGGTGTGCTTCATCAAAACACTGCATAAAAGTACTATATTTTACCTGCCAGAAAAGATTTCTGCATGAATAATAAGGGGGATGAAAACCTGACTACTGGAAACAAGGAGACTGAAAGTGATCACTACAAAAAATCATAATTAATATACAGCAGATTTTTCCTATTTACATAAGGATGACAGGTTTCTAGGCAATAATATGTTCTGCAGCAGGCTGAAATGTTACTATGTGACTATATAACAAAGAAGAAAGTTTTAAATGACAAAGTATTGGTGGAGAGGTGTTGTTTTGTATCATAGCAGGTTTTGTATATGAACACTGAAATGTCAGGTTTTACAGAGTTTGAAATGCCTAAAAAATGCCTATTGCTGAAATTCAAATGTCAACAGTTCTTCTGCATATATACCACTTTGATATTTAAACTTAAAAACCTCATCAATGATTTAGTATTACTTTGGCCTTGTTATGATTTGACTGCCAAAAAATGCAGAGGCTGATTTGGTCTGGAGAGTACTGTCTTCATTCTTAGAAGACAAAGCACAAGTCTTTCAGCCTTTTACAGTCATTAATTCTGTCTGATACATCTGCAGTGATCTTGGCAAACTGATGACTGTGTTTAGAAAACTTTTTTTGTCATTAAATGACAGTATGGGAGGTATTTAAATGCAAAAATAAGTCTGTACTTGCATTTTTACAACTGAAATTGCTGCAATGTTTTTGCCAGTTTGATGGCAATGTGGTTCTGCTCTTTAATATCATGGGCTCCCAGAACTTCATTTGTGCATCTGGGTAATCCTCTTGAGAGACAGAAACAATGATATTATACTCGTTCTGTAGATAGACCAAAGCCTAGTAATGTTAAATTTTCCAAAAAAAAAAAAAAAAGAAAAAAAGGAAGAAGGCAGCACCAAGCTAGCTTCATCTCAGATGTTCAGAAAAATGAGGCCTGTTTGTGGTTGTTTTGAGTATCTGTTCTGTCTTACAGAAGTCCTGAAAGGTCAGGAGGGGTGGTATCTTTAAGCCTGTATAGACATCCCAAAGAGTAGGAGCATTTTCCTTGATTCTCTGTGTTGTTTTGAGTCACATCTGAGTAATGAATAAGTTTGGATCTTTCTACTGGAGACCAAAACAGAAGTGATGCAGGAAGGTGGTAGATTTGGGGAGGCTGGAAAGTTCAAAGTCACCACAGGAGTAGAGAGATAATCTCAGTTTTACAATTTAGGTTTATCTCATTTCAGCCTACACAGATTGCAGAGCAGCACCCAGGTTTCAAAGTGTCAAATTGTCCTTCCATGACATTTTTGTAGTAGAATTGGGAACAAAGTCTTCGGCAACCAGACAAACTGTTGATTGTGAACCAAATGTAGCTCCTTGACTCTGCAGAGCATTTATTTTTCAAGACAGGAGTTACCTACTCTGCTCAGGAATACAGTGCTGCAGTGGCTGGATCTCAGCATGACCCCAGGTCTCAGGATTACAGGATATTTCTCGTGATGTCTCAATGGCTGGGTGGTACCTGGGGAATTTTCTGCTCTGGAGGCATTGTCTTTAAGGTGTACTGGAGTTCAAGAAAATGCCTTATGAATTCAAAATCCCAGTCTTCTGCTATAAATTTCTAATGCTTTATTTTCTCTTCTGATATTCTCTGTAATCACTAGAACTGTTTACTTAACTGATGAGAAGCTCCTAGGACTGATATCATGTCTAACTTACCCAAAGGAGGAGGAAATATAAAATAATCCATGATGTTTTCATTTTTAAAAAGTCTTGATCAGAATCCAGTTTTTGCAGTACATCAGAAGGAGTTCAGTTTATAGCTATAAAATCAGTGAATTTAACTTCTTAATAGATGTCTCTGATGGCAGACTTACTGATTTCCATAACTGAAATATTTTGAAATTTTGCACTTATGGTCAGTGGGGCACAAGCTAGTAATGTTATAAGATGAGATGTTCTGCTTAGCCTCTTTGTGAATGACTTTTACTCTCCACATTTTGCTTTATTAAGGGAATTTTCCATTTACTTCCTATTTGGGGAAAAAGTCTCTACGTTATTAAAGTATATAAAATATTTGATGCCATAAAATGGATCTATTTTAGTTTGATAAACTAGAAATATCCTGCACTGTGAGGGTCATAGCTTATAATACATACTGTTAGTACTTTTTCATTTTTCTATATTAGGAGATTAGTGAAAAATAAGCTCTATCAATTAAGTTTTATTGCAAAATTATCTTCAGATGTACAGCAGTGAAGATGATATTGAGTGATAACACTAGAGTGGATTTTGTATAAAGCAATTACAACTTGAAAACCACAATCTGAATGAAAATATTGCTTAGGGTTTTTTGTAATCTAGCATTAATACCAAAAAACTCTTCCTTTGGAAAGTGCTTAAATTACCTCTGTTAAATGCAAGACATTGCTAAGGTGTTCATGTGTGCTGTTGACTGAAAAATATTTATATCTGGTTTCAGTGCTCATGCCTTGTCAAATCTGTAAAGTATGTATGAGTTTATAGTTCCACTCATAAGATGTTTGTTTAGTAATACCATGTTTTCATTAAAATATTAATTTTTATATGGATAATGGAGTTCTTAATTCAGAAATTATCTTATGGAGATGCAATTTGATGCTATGAAATTCTTTGCATTCCTAAAAGCAGTGATTTACCCTGAGAGAAGCAGCAAGCCTTTTTCCTAGTGTAATGCAGTACATATAGCCACATATGTTTCCTTGATGTGTTATTCTGGAGTTGACAGTGCAATGAGCTTTGCAAAATGAATTCTAAGAACTTTAGAAGTGAATTGTTTAAATCTGCTGATAATGAATGAAATCTGTCTGAATGCTCAAATCATTCCTTTCATAGTGTTCCATTCTGACATCACACCTTTGGTGGGACAGGCAGTCCCTCAAAACACATAAAGGAATCTGTTAATTTAGGAAAACAAATCAATTGTTCAAGAGCTACAAAGCAATTCAGCCCCTTTTATGACATAGGGAATTTTGCTTGTGGCATTGACTCCCCATTTTGGACCAGCATGCTTCAAAATGTTTTGTTGAGTGCATGTACAAAAGAAGTTGCTCTGTAAAACACCCAATTTGTAATAAACTGAACAGTACCTTAAGGAGGGTCAAATAATTTCAGAAGAGTATCAGTTGTACTCCATTGTTTCATTGTAGATAAATAGTTTGTGCCTCTGACCAAATCTCCAGTGATGCCAGCATGAATCAAGACAATCGAGTCAAGTGGTTACAGGTTTCCAACCTTTCAAATTGATCAAATTGAAATAGCCCATTAGGAATTGATTTAAATCAGTTTAGATAAGCTCAGCCTTAGTCCTGGCCCTTGAGGCTTTGGCTACTGAAAGTTCACTTGAAGCTGGACATACACCAGCTCCACAGGCCATCAACTTTATTAGTGTGGAGATAAGCTGATTAGATCTTGTCAATCAAAGGTGCCAATATCTCAATTGAGTGTCTCTCCCAGTCTTTCTCTCCTTCTTTGTCGCCTGCTTCAATGCCTTAAAAAAAAAAAAAAGAGAGAGAGAGAGCGAGCAAGAGAGAGATGTGTGTGTGCATCCCCCTGGTTGTCACCAAGCAGGGTGCAAGGGCACTGTGATGATGTGATGACTGTATTAAAGAGGACATCAATTTGTTTTAAAGTGTTTTGATTTTTTATGGTGGCATTAAGAGAGAGAACATTGTGGATGCAGCTTTACTAGAAAGCAAAGAGTTCTAGAAGGGGAAAAAAAAAGAAAAAAATAAAAAAAGTGTTTCTTTGAAACCTACTGGGTCTTTGAGTCTTGCTGTGCCAATGGGCGCTTAAGTGCTCCTGTAACTGGCATACTCTGATCCACCACCAGCTTAGGAACTATTCTTCTCTCCAAATTATTCACTTGTATAAAATAAAATTATTTGTGGATGCTTAATCCTTGCAGAAATAATTTTAAACATTTGTTAAATATAGCCTGCTTGGGAAATGTTTGGTTATGCCAGTAATGAGCATGATGCAACAGTCTGGGAAATTGCTGCATAAATTAAAGTCAGGTTAGAACATATACACTGACCCTCTCTCTGGAAACGAAGCTATGCATGTACTGAATAAGTACATGCAGGTATTTGCATCTCTGCTTTGTAGAGGTAAAAAACAGAGAAAGAACATCAGCTGTAAAATGGAAAAGCACGGTGTTTCAGCTTTAGTCTTCATCATATAGTTAAAGATGGTATAGAGGAAAACTGGGCTTTTGTTCTTCACATCTGAAGTTTGCTCACACCATGTCTCCCTCATACTTCAAATGCAAACAACAGAAACCCGTCCTTTTCTTCCATCACCCTACACTCACCACCCAATGAAGGCTGGAGCTACAGCGCTGCAGAACTACATTGCCACACTGGATTATCTCTTTATCAGTTATTCTTCACTCCACTGTATCAATTTGCTGCTAACCAATCAGGCACTCCTCTTAGAAAAGACTGTTTGACTATTTCGTCTAGATAAATGTATTTATAGCTACACAGATCCACACAGGCAACTCATGTGCTATGTCTTGGGGAGAGAAAGGGAATTACTTGCTCCTTCCAGGAGACTCCTAGTTAATGCTGCTGTTTGGGGATATTCCAGGGGGGAAAAAGAAACTAGTAATTGCGTACGGATGCTAATTATTCACTTGGGTGCTGTAGTTCAGGTATAACTCTGGTTTCTCTTGCAAACTGCAACACCACGTATTTACACAGAGCAGAATGATGCACTTCTCTGATCTCACCTTTGTCTTCTGCCAGTCCTCACCAGCTCCCTGTTCGGGCTGCATATGGAGAGAAATGGCCAACTTTAGCGCCAGGAGGATATAACACTGAGCTGTCTTAATTATTTGAGTAGGAGTTTTCTTTTGCCCCACTCCCAGTAAAGATAATAAGTTCCAAGAAGGTTTAAAGACATTTACAAAGAAGAAATTGTAGGGGAGAGCAGCCTTTTTGCCTTATGGTTGCTAATTAGAATTCCTCTGTGTTTAGATGGGGTTATTGAGCTGTATTTTTTTTTTCATGTTTAATACACAGTTAACAGCTCTGATGCTGCAGTTACAGTCAATTGGAAGCAAATGTTCTTTTAAGAAGTTATTGAAGGAAATCTGTCTAACAGACCACTAGTCAAATGATGCGCTTTTTTTTTCCTCTGGCTACTTCCCATACTGAAATCACTAACTCATTTTTTATAATCTTATTATGAAGGCTAAAAAGAAATGTGTTGGAGTTCCACCTTTCCCTTTAATTGATCTGCCTTACCTTCATTAGTCATATTTTTTCACACTGATGTTTGTTGTAATGCAGTCATCTTTGAAAACACTGGGTTTTTTTCTGGTTGTGTGGAACTGCACAGCATAGAACTGAATCATCAGTCAAAAAACATGGTGATAATATTTGATAGAATCTAGTATTTCATGACAAGGCTGGGTAGTATGAACATGACTTCCAAAATAATTTGTGCATTATTAAAAATATGGTGTGCTCAACTTGAAATTATAGATAGATGGAACATGTGTTTTGTCTTGGCAATTGCAAGATTGTTGAATAACATTTTTATCTCTTCTTTCATGCAAGTTGCAAGTGGAGGAGCTGAGCTCTGTCTTGACGGTTGAGTCTAATGTAGTTTCATAGAACCAACCATAAAATTTATTGCTGTGTTTATTTCAACAGGCTCTTCAGTTAATACTTATATTCAGCTTAATATAAGGGCACAGATGTCAGTAAATACAATTTCTAGAAAGATGTGTTAGCCAAATAAGCAGGCATTTTTGGCAAGTTTTTACTTCAGGGCTACAACTGCTACTGAAGTTATTTGAAGTTTGCATCATTTGTGTACTGTATTTGGGTTGAGTGTGCCTCATGAAAATTATATATGCTTGTAAACATCCTCCCATTGTTATTTAATAAAAGCAGATCTAGAACATTGCCAGAAGGACTTGTATGCTAAGACTCTCTTTGACAGCAGATTTGTAATGTTCTAATTGAAAGTGCTTAAAAGTCGTTTAAGGAGCATCTGTAACTTTGAGGCCACCATCTTGAGGGAATGGTTTCAGTGTAGTGACTTCAGTTTGGACATAAATAAAAAAACACTGGCAGTGCTTAGGGTTTTATTCCTTTGGAAGTTTTATTGTTGAGAAACCAAGAAAACCATTTGGTTCATGGCATTGTTACAGTTTCGATTGGAAAGCTTGAAAAAATCATCAGTACACTCTTTTCCATTGTGTTAGTTTCTTTTTATTTTTTTTTCCTTTTTTTAGAAAAATTACTTCTTAACACTGTTTATTTCCTAATCAGCTAATGAATGTCTTTCAGTGAGGCCGTGTAACTTAGGAAAATATGTAAAGTAAGAAGATAAGAACTGGAATTAATTACTCTGTGTACATGGACTTCATTCTCCAAGTTCCCCAAGCCGTCTTCTAGAGATAATATTTGCTGGCTACCTCTGTGCTGATTACTGTACAGAAATGTGTTGCATATATGGCACTGGATGCCCTGTTAGTGGTATCCTCTCTGAGCTATCAAACACAGAAGCAAAAATGTTTTAGTATTAAAAAAAAAGATAAAATCAATATTTCTTTTGTGTTCTTCCTTGGAGGTTAGTCCATCTTCAAGCATTAGAGGGCCACAAGCATCCATTTTCCCTGTTTACCCTGCAGCTTGCCAGTTTTCTGACCAGGGAGAAATGTAAGTGAATATTGGAAAGTAAAATTGTGTTTGCCTAAGCTTCCTCTTCAGAAGACTTGATTTTAATGAATTTGAGAGAAAATGTAATTCAGAAAATGTCCACACTTTTTACTTTTTAAAATCATATTATTGAATTGTGAGGTAACACACAAGTCTTCTCCTTTTAGAAAAACATTCATGTGTCTTTGATCTCTACATTTGGGGAATTCTTATTAGCTTAACACATTCACGTTCAGGAAAAGTCCTACAAGGAGGCAGTGTTTTTCTTAAATGGGGGGAAAAAAAGGAAAACAAAAAAGGGACAGAGAGAGAGAGAGAAGAAAAATCTTTTCCTGTTTCTTCCCTGAGGCTGAACTGTTTATCACTCCATCCTTGTTCGATAGAAGTGAATTTTATAATAAAATTTTCCCTAATCGGGCTCTGTCAGTGAGGTGTCTTATCGTGGGGAGGAAAATGACACCGATCCTATCGAAAAACAGAGACGATGTCACAGTGTCCGCAATCACAGCTACTCAGCCTCCATATCTACCTTCTCCACAAACACCAAGCACTGCTTTTTCATAAGAACATCAAAACCTAGCGAAGTCATTAAAATTGCACCCGCGTAGAGTTGCAGGGATCAGCCACACTAGCGCAAAATGGGATGTGGGAAAACAGACTCTCTAAATGTGCTAATTCCATTGTCACGTGTTTACGGCTTAATTTTAATCAGTTAAAAAAGCCACACATTGCAATAAATTGGCATTATCTTCTGTGACACCAGAGGACACAGTTGGTTCAAGGATTTAGAGGGTCGCTGGCAACAGTATATAGCGTTACAGACAAAGTATTTTTACGCTTGAACTACGGTAGCTAAGGTGCAATCCCCAGTTAAGACTGCAAACAAAGACTATAACTCACACAGTACTAAGTTCACCATGCAGACCACCTTCAGCCTGGAGACAGTGTAGAATGCTAAACTGAATAGTGCTGAAGAACATTTTCTAATTTAACGGTTAAAGGTAATTTGCTGGCCAGTCTAATTGAGGTTGCAGTTCAGTAGCGTTCTCTTATATGTCCTGTACCATAATGAAGAAAGATCTGTTGGAAAAATCCCTTTGCTGTATTTGCATTCAGTTTCTAAACTGATGGTGCTTGTTTACTATCTGCCGTTAGATTTCTGCCTCAAAACTATGCGTTGCGTTTTCTGTTCTTCTACTCATGGAAATGTAGGTAAATCAGCCAACACAGACTGAAATGTGATGGTAGGAATACTGCTGCTTCCAATGAAAGGTTTATGGAAACTTTAAGTTTTCTAATTAGGTAGTACCACAGGTCACACGAGAATTGTACATGGTATCCCTCTCTACTCCTCCCATTTTCTTTCTTTTCCTTTCCCCCTCCCCCTTAGACTTGTTCTTTCACTTGAATACGGCTGATCAAAATGTTTATAAGCAGCAAGAGAATTATTTTCTGTAGAGCAGTATGATCTAACTAATAAACATCCATTTCAATAAAACCATGCCTATAAAAGTTGTCTAGTTTTATTTCAATGGATCAAACATGAAAAATGTGTGTGACCACTTTAGTTCTAGAATGAGCAAAACAGCAACCAAAGAAACAGTTGGAGTAGGAATTTAAGTTTTACGGAATAAATATCTCTTTTCAGGACATGAGCACATCCATAGCCAAACACAAATGTCTATTTGAATCAGCACTAAGGAGCACTGCTACATAAATACACAAAGCCACTATTGCAAAAAAAACAAGATGTGTTTAGTGTAGGATGCAAGCTGTCACTCTGCTCTTTCCCACATTTGATTTTTTGGCTTGGACTATTTAGTGACAAGTATGTGGCTTATCATTTTCATGCATTCTAAGCACTACAAGCTCTTCAAATATAAACTTGAAAATGGCCAGGGAAACTATTAACAGTCAGCAATGAACAGCACTAGCAAATAAAGTGAAATCAGTGTATGGGTTTGTTTCGCATATAAAGAAATAGGAGCATTTGACCTATTTGTAAACAAACCTGCAAAACTGTTTCAGGTGGAAAACAAAGGGACATTGTCCAAGCCTGAGTTAAGTCCAGGAATTTTTCATTAACTTCATGTTTACAAAAAATAAGAGATACTAACAGTGAAAAAACCAAATTCCTTAAATATATAAAAGAGGTTTTGCACTCCTCAAATTAACTTATGCACAAGTTTTTCTGAAGCTAATATATATTTTTATTTATTTATATTAATTTTCTGTTTTTTCTGAATTTATAATATATCTCTGTGCTGGCAGCTTTCTTACATACTTGGGTTTGTAACATGATGCAAGCCATGTTATTTGCACTTCTTACCTGCTTAAACAGCTTGAGTAAATATGCAGGGCCATTTTATTAGAATAATAGAAAAAAGAAAGAATTGAATGTAAATATAAAACACTGCTCTTTTCTATGTCTGGATTAGCAGCGAACTCTGCATGACAAAAAAAAGACTTCTTTATATCGGTATACTTGGCTTTATAACACCATTATGACTTTGTTCTCTAAAACAAAATACAAATATCTGATTTCTGATTGTTAAAAAGATTTTATTTGAGAGTTTTTCCTCTACACTTCTGTGGATATGTCCTTAAATTCTGTTAGAAAGAAAGTGACTTATTTTTTTAAAGGCTTTTTATTTTTATTTAAAATCTGTCAGATTAACTAGGGGAGTGTTTCTTTAACTAAACAAACTGCCCTGCTTGCAGGTCTCCCCGGGTAAAACCCCCTAAGATTGTTGAGCTCACTTAGAACAAGTGACACAGGTCATGACCTGTCGTAGCCAGGTATCGGACACCCACTTGGAGTGAACAAACTGGTATTTTCTCCAGTCTGAAAATTATTATCCAGTTGTTTAGAGGCGTGAGCTGATCAGTCCCTGTCTCTTTCACACTTTCTCTCTCCCCGATTTTTACAGTCCACGCTTAGATCCTGTGCTGTAACTGGTTTGTGATCATATTTAAGGGGAATTACTGAATTTAGTTTCTTTGAACTGAGTGAGGGTTGTGGTGGGGAAGTGGAAAAGCTAATTCATGTTAAATGTCTATTTAGGAGGAGAGTATTTGTTCTTTCCATCCTTCTGTGCCACAATGCTTAGCTTATAGCTGTAAGCTAAGAATTTACTCGTGACTTGTATCAGGGTAGTAAAACATTTTACACTGGATATATCACTTTGAAAATGAAAGTGTAAATCTAAGGAGGTATTTTGGCTCTGAAAATAAGAACACAAACCAAGCAGTATTAATGTGCTCAAATGTGCATTTTAAAGGTGGTGAGGTGAAATTGTGTTATATATACATATATATATATACATCCTGCAGTATCTTTTTAATAAAGGTTGAGTGAAAATCGTTGTTTCAGATCTAGTCCTACAGAGGAATACCCTAATAAATTATACTTATTTATTAATTCTGCATAGAATCACTTGAATTTCATGTTTTATGTTGCCAATAATTTCGTTAATTTAAGTCTGTAAGTAGGCATGTTGTATTAAAATAGTCCTTAATTTATGCAGCTCATCACTTTTGGAAATTGTAGATATGTTTGATTATCTAAATGCAACAAAACCAGAGGGTTGGCACTCATTTCTAAAACCAGAAACTTGCTGTGTTCTACTTTTGCACACATAGGCTGCGCCATTGAGCCACCAGTCAGATAAAACTGTTTTCTGACTTGATATTGTATAATGGGTGGAACTAAAGATGTACTTAACAGAACTGGATATCAGCATCTTTTTGTGTTTGTTACCATAATGGAATTTGGGGGAAATGCAGCATGTTTCTAAGTACCTACTTGTAACGTTAGTCAGTGTTTTATAAGTTTGACCCTATTTGGACTTTTTGTATCCATAAATATGCCATAGTTACTTTTTAATACAGTGCTTATAACACAGCTATTTGTTCCTTTGAAATGTATATCAATTTCATATTAAACATTTATCTGCATACCAGGGATATTAATAATAAATTTACCAAAAAGAGCATATGGCTATATTTGAGTAAGAGTTAAAAATACAGTGTTAATAATATGCAAGTTTTTTCCTGAACAGGATTTAAACTTAATTAATTTCAAAAAGGTATCTGTTTTTCTAATTAAAATAACTTTTCCAAAAAATGTAAAGATACTTTTATATATATATATATATATATATATTTCTATCTATACACATGCATTTAATTTAGGTATTGAATTTTATCCATACTCTAAGATCAACCAATTAACCTCTCTATCTGTGAAAGGGATTTTAGAACTCAAAGTGAATATTGTTGCTGCTCATCTAATTGAAGATGTAAAATGTCCTGTAAGTCTAGGCAAAAATTATTCTGTTCTGCTTAATTTGTAATACACATTAGTAATACATTTGCATAAACACTAACCACATTAAATGGGGGGGGGAGGGGGGAGGATTTCTGAGCAGAGTGTTTAGTATTTTTAGTTCCATGGGGTTTGTTTTCCTTCAGTGTTAGATATTTGGTATTTTTACTTTCTGAATCAGAAGGATGTAAGCACATTTCTATGAAACTAGCAGTCACTTAATGATATGAAGGTATTAGAAAAAGAGGGAATTACCTTCCCTTATGGAACTATTAAACCTTCACTTAAACACTGATTAGTGAGATAAACTTCACACTGTGTAGATCTGTGATGCACTGTTACAGATACTCTATCTTTTTCATAAAACCTTCTGTTTAGAAATGTGTGTGGTTTTTTTCTTGAGTGCCAGTTTGGTTTATGTAGGTAGTCTCTATTTTTTCTGACTGTTGTCATTACAGCTGGTTTTGCAATGGTGGCTGTGTGTCTGTGTATGTGCTCTGTTTATGAAGCTTTGTTAATAAATTGGTTGGGGGGGTTACATGTGTTCTTAAATAATTTTTTGCATCTTTGAAAGCTTTTTTTATTTCTGTGGCTTTTCTTCTTTCTCGTGTTTGCAAATTCAGGATTCAACTTACCTGAAACACAAATTGTGTATGGTCATTATAAGATCACTTCTTATGAAATAGAATACATTTTTAAATGTTCATTTTTCAAAACTCTTTAATATTAATTTCAAATAATAATATAGTGTAATATAGCTATAATAATATAGTTTAATTTTATTTTAATGTGAGACTGTCAGGGTATTATTCTGGCTTTTTTATAAGTTTAGATGTAGTGATGTCATCGTTTTTTCTTACCAACATATAATGTTCCATTCTGAAAATATGCTGTCACTTAAATATGTATGTACTTAATTTGGTAAGGAGACATATGTCTATGATCACTAAAAAAGCATAACAGAAATTACAGTATAAAGAGCAACTGACAGAGTCATTAGGTTTGAAGTATTCCTACCTTGTATGTATAAAATAATAACAAAGTAATCAGAAACTCCTCCTTGTTTTCTAGTATATTGACAGTATATTGTGTAAATGTGATGTGGTGCATGGGACAAGGTTTATTTTATGCCAGCGCCGCTGTGGTTAGGAAATCTACAGTATCTGCAGCTTGTATTATGTATAATGCAGTCCAGCACATCTCTGGACTTGTAATTATTCTTACTATACATTACCTTACAACTTCTGTTACCATAATACAAGGATCTGTGTCTTGTATTATTTGCTGTGCAAATGTGGGGAAAAAAATTACTTCCCATTCCAAAAACCTAGCAATCAGACAGGGGAAGATGGATGAGGATTAATGGGTTGAAAAGGAAAAGAAGAGTGATGATCAGCATCTTGGGCAGGGATCTTGGTGCATCATTGGCCTGCATGTGGTAAGATTTGGGCTGGGTTCTTTTTCTATTCAGAAACATTATAGCAGTAGAGTTTAACAGAAACATACCAAGTTCATAAGGAGAAATAGCAACTGTAAATGTAACAGAAAGGTAATTTTAGGTGGGCCTGAAAATCTTCCCAACTGTGATGGACAGTGAGCAAGAGAGAGAAGGATATTTGCTTGCAGATTTGATTGGTAAATTGGTCACTTGGGCTGGTCATACATACTAGCCAAGAGGTTGAATGATACACTGAATAAAAATGGGTAAAGTGCAATTGGCCTGGCCCCAAAGAATGGCACCTGAAATTTGATGTGGGAAAGGGATGAAAACTGGAGGTAGGAGTGAAGGTAGTAGTGGGAAGGGAAGCACTGCAAAGAGAGAGATAAGTTGCCCAATCCACTGGCTAGAAAAAGAATGATTTTATCAAAGCCAGGGAAGAGATTATTTGAATAATCAATGAAAAGCTGATGAAAGCCAGGACATAAGATTTACATATCAGTTGATAGAGGAGTCTGTATTTCAGTGTTACCTGGAAATAATCTACAAGATTTTAGACTGAGTCTGGTAAAAAGAACATGAAAATTAAGCTTAAATATTGGAGAAAGAGCAGTGGTACCAGGGGAAAGAGAAGGGAAAGAGTTGGGGACAGTCAAAAGTTTGAGAACTCTTTTCTAGTAATGTTGGGCTTGAAACAAAGGCTGGATATATTCAGGTATGTCCCTATAAGAGACAAGTCTTCCTCGATCATTTCTTTTTTCATTAAAACTAGATTCTGCTGTTGATAGTCTCATTTAATTCTGATGTCAGATAAGTACTTAACATAATAAATCAGGAGACTAGAGCAAAATTGAGCAGCCCAGGAAACTTTCATCTGTCTCATGCAGTAGGCTAAGTAGGGTTCTATGATAGATAATGTAGACAGGAAAGGTCATGATAAAATGACATATTTATTCTTCATATCATCAAAGCCCATGGGAGCAATTTTTTCCCGGTTTTGGTTTGTATAGGGAAATGGCTGCACATTCTAATAGAGGGGCACACTTAACGTTTTCCAGTAATTTGATTCTAACAGCACAATTCTTGAATATTTTGAAGTGTGACAGATCTAAGACTTGGTTGTTGAACTTGTAGAAGCAATGACGGAGTGTGTTAAAACCAATTGGTTCAAGGCTAAGGATGGGCTGAGAGATGCAAGAGTAACATAACTACTTGCTGTCGTGGAAAACATTTGAAATAACTCCTACATACTTACAAGGCACTGTGAGATTTTATGTATGTATCTTTTGTGTGTGCATCTAGATGCATACAATTTCTCTCTCATGCTTTTCTTCTCCATGTTAATATATATACACAGACACTGGGAAGTGGGAAAGAAATCCCTGCTAGTCTGTGAACATGTCAGTAGGGGATGGCTGATTCTAATGAAAGCTCCCTAAAATGAGGCACAGACCCTTTCAGACTTGGGAATGGGCCTGCGTTGCCAATCGTGGGTGTGTCATTTCAAACCATTACCTTTTCACTTTGAGGCAGCTGGGTTAGTACTGTAGCGGTCTGTGTTCAGTTGAGGCCTTCATACTGTGACTGGAATATAATGATTGATTTTGAAATTGGTGTCACCCAGACTTTGTAAAATGAAGAAAAAGGTCCAGTAAGATTTTAATAGGGTATTTATTAAAGTGTTTTGTTTTCTAAACATGGTTCATTATTGCAATGATCCATAAATGCTGCACAGTGGTTTATGTAGCAAGTGGTTCATTTCTTTCTTATGACTTTTAATTTTGGGTTCTGTGAATGAAGAGGCTTGCTTGCACCACTCTGTACTCACTTCATCTCTTCCAGATATCTTCAGATATACATGCTGTTCCTAAGGGCCTTATTGAAAAGGTTGGATTTTCACTTTATAGGTTTAGATTCAGCATTGTCTACTCAATGTTTTTCATGGCCATGGTCTTGTATGTGCCCTCGGGAGGGAGAGTAATTTGATAAACCTGTATTTAAACTTATCTGGAAAGTGAGGAGAGAAACTGCTGTCATACCTGATGGAGGAAAATGTTTAGACATTGACACAGTCCATAAATTCATAGATTTTAAATACAAGGGACTATTAAGTTGTTGTCTCACCTATTGTTTAAAAGAAAGCCAGCTAATCTCACCTAATTATTTCATCATTTAACTCGGTGAGTTGTATGCATGAAAACAGCTTGTCCAGAAAAGCATCCATTATCTTGAAGAGATCAAGAAATGGGGAGGCCACCTTTTCCCATAGTAATCATTCTAATAGTGAATCAGTCTGCATTTAAAGGAGCAGGAGATTCTGTTTCTAATCTGAGTTTGCCAGGCTTCAGAGTTCAATCCTAAATTCTTCAGTTTCCCTTTCTTGACAAGACAGGATACTGTATTAGCAAATGGAACCTTTTGCCATAAAAATATTTAGAACCATAAATTAAACTTCTTTTCAGTTGTATTGTGAAACTGAATTCCTTAAATCCCTCCTTGTAAAATAGGGTTCTTTGCCCATGATTTGTAAATCTTTTCTGTGGCCCTTGTCTGTACTCTTCAATTATTCAACACCCTTTTTAAGATATGGAGAGGAGAAGTAAGGCACGTTCAATTCAGTCTGGTGATGTATTTCAGGGGAGCATGATTCACAGGTGATTCACAAAGATTATGCAAGACATGAGGCAGCTTCTGTGTTTCTTTTATGTTTCATGTCTGCCAAGTTATGACAGTGTGTCATACCAACTCTGGTTTACTTTTTTTGTCTAACTGTAGAAAGTGTGGTAAAGAATCAAGAGTAAGAGCATCCTGAGCCCCCCATTTTTTTTTTATGTTTTCCTCCTCCTAAATATGCAGTTTGCAGAGCTGAGATCTACAGAAGTATAACTTATATTTGTGAGTATTGTAGAAACTTCTGTAGACTGTAGAAGTTGGTACCATGACTGATAACCTCAGTCTGCCACTTGGCTCTTGTGCTGGTGACACTGACATCTTCAGTACAGACCTTAGTGTAGACTAAAGGGGATAAAATGTGTTCATTCCTTTTCCATCCTCGTTCTTCTGTCCCAGATCCATACTGTAATCATGTCAAATGATTGCAGCTCTGTGCCTGAAGTGGGGTGACATTTTATCCTGCCTAAGCATAGCAGTGATCCCTGAAAGCTTTTTGCATGATGCTTTGATGGTGATACTAGAGTTTAAAAAGGGGGTGTGCCTTGTAGGTCATGTGCTTCAAAGTAGCTCACCTGCTTTCCTAGTGTGGTACAGTGTGTCCCTCTTGCAGAAGAAATGTCAGAATCCAAACTTTTTTTCAGCTATCTGAAAGATTGACATCTGTGCTGCATTTTGTGAGTTATAGGGGTTTGTTGTCTTCTGAAACAGGAGCATCCTGAGACATCACCTGTTTGGGAACTTAGTTAAGTGCTGTGTGCAAGGTGGAAGAGTGGGATAATGGGATAGGGCACAGTGTATTTCTTTTTGTCTGAATCTAATTTTTTGTCATGGTGAGAAACAGCTGTATCAGGAGATGCCAAACTTGTAGCAGGAATACAGTTGAGAGTGTTCTCAACTAAGTGTTGAGGCACAGTGTCTTTTTTTTTTTTTTTTTTTTAAACTCCAGGTATTACACTGCAAGTGTGTGAAATTTTGTGGGTTTTATTTCTATCTGTGCATTGCACTGAGGAAATCCAAACTGTGTTGATGGGGCTGTCAATGCCATCATTATCAAGTTGGGTTTTGGAACCCATTTTGCTACTATGTGACCTTTTATTCCAGTCAATAAAGTCAGTGGATTTGTGTGGTATACAACTGGAATAGCACAGTAATGAGTGAGGCCCCAGAAAACAGCAGACAGCAACATATCGGTGTATTTATCACTTTTAAAAGGTTATGGCAGGTTCCACTGTTTCTTATTGGTTTAGTTAGACCTTGTTAAAATATTTGATCTTGTGAATCAAATAACTCATTACATCTTTATATTAAATTTATACTGAAAACCTGCCTTTAATTGCTGTGTTCATAGAATTTCTAACCTGCAATGCTTTCTTATGCTTGCCTCACACGCTGGGGTTTCACAAGGGACCTCAGTTTGTCCTGGTGCTCCATCACATCCATGGCATAGCTGGGTGAGATAAGGGCAACCTCAGCTCAGAAATGCCTCCTATATCTCTTTTCCAAACCAATATGTTTTCCATAACCACGTTTATTTGCATTAATGTCACTATTTTAATATATCTGTGTATGTGCATGTATTCGTGGTATCAGGGATGTTGGGAGACATTCAGTTTTGTTGTCCTAAATGCTGCTGTTTGTGTGTGCAGTTCACACAGTTCAATCTTTCAGTCCTGTGCATTTACCAGCCATTCAGACTCTGCGCAGTATTCACACATATATTATGTAAAATAAAATAATAATAATAATAAAAACCCCCACATTATTAAGACTGGGGGGGCCTGTGAATGGATTATTACAATTTGCCTATCATGGTAATGACACCTGTTAGAGGTGTGATACAAAAGGCAGTGACAGGGAGTGTAATTTAGTAATTGTAGCTATTGTGCTGTATAGCTGGTCAGTTCACCAGGCAAGTACAAAGAAACCAGTGTTAAGGCTAAGCAGGGGTGGGTAAGCTTAATAGACAGAGCTAGTGCTTTACTGAAAGAAACTTTTGGTGGAGGGCTAGCTCCCAGGGGGAAGGAGTTAGAATGGGTTGAAAAGAATGAACAAAAGTATAAAAATGGTACAGGTTTTCCCATTTCAGTTCTTAAAGTGAAAGGAGACTTCTGGTGATGAGCATGGCTCGCTCCACTGGCCAAAGGAGAGTGAGGGGGAGAGGGAAGCTTTTTGAAATACTGGGAGGGTGCTGATTTATTGCAGCTGCAGAAGTGAGGTACACCTAGGCCAGCAGCTGTCTCTTTGTTGCTGAACATCACAGTTGGCTTGGGCGAATTTTTCCTATCAAGGTAGTGACAAAGAGGTAGAAGGGTCAGAAGGTAATTTTGAGTGGTCACAGGAAGCCACTGCTGGCAGGTCATAAACCTGTGCCCTGGACAGATCTGCATGTGCATATATGATTTGAGTGTTCATTTGTGCCAAGTGCAAGTATTTGAAGACTTAACTAAGGTCTGAAAAGTTAACTAAGGTCTTCTTTCCGGGTATATAGAAGCCATAATATTCATGGATGTTTTTTATTATAAAGGACTTCAGGATACCAGGATAATTTGTTACTAGTTCCTTTGTAAATGCTTTTGTTTTGTAAGCTATTTGGAACACAGACCTCATGTCCCACACCTTGGACACAGAGTAGTGAATACTCAATACTTTCTTAATGCCAGATATCATTGTTTTTAATCATATCGTGAACCAAAGAACAACACAGACTACACAAATTAATCTTTTTCCTGGTGCAGTATCCCTGCAGACCCCTAACAGACTATGCAAAATACATAGCCATTAATTAATTTCCTGTTTCTGTAATTAGGAGAATGCTAAAGCGCTTAAAGACTTCTACCAGACCTATCTTTTTTTTTTTCAAAAAAGTAATTTGAGATTGTCTTTATCTCTTCTCTCTCCACCTCCGTCTGTATATTTGATTTTCCAAACAGTGTATTGGTCTTACTTCATGTGAACCTGTAATTATTGAACAAATTGTTGTCACAATGAAGAATCTCTGTCGTTTATGAGAATGCCCTAGAAAACAATAGGCTTGAGAGATAAGTAGTGAACACGGCATTGAAACATATTAAGGCCAGATTGAGTCATTTAACAGCTTTGAGAGAACAAGGAAGTAGCCTCAAGTTAACAAAGGTCTGCACAGCAGGGCGTTTATGCCAGCAAATACTAATTCACATTTGCTAAACAGTGTCAACAGATTTGCAGGCAACACCAGGCATCCCATTTAAAGGGATTAGGTGTGCCACTTCCCTATTGTCTGGGCTCAGGAATGTGGGGTGCTCAATCTGCTCCATGCAATTAGCAGACACGCCCTTGGTGCAAAGGCAGTGACAGGGCACTTAATCCATTGATTGGAAAGGTAATATTTCTTCTTTGAATTTAGAAGCTTGTCCCGTGGTGTAACCTGCATCCTTGCTGACCCCGCACCTCACTGTTAAGGTGACCACACACCGGGTGTCAGCCAGACAGCTGATAAAGTGTATTTGGTGTTCATAATCTATGCCAGCTGGCATATTGATTTTGTTGCAGTCATTTTGCCATGCTGCAAGAGGAAGGGAATACCTGTGAGCTTTGTAATCAGAGCAAACCAAGTGTTAATAAATGGGCCATCCTCATGGTCTAATGGTAAATGCAGGGTGTTGCTTGTTTATGTTCAAAGTGCACAGCCCTTACTAGTAACTTTTTTTCCTCAGCAAAGGTTAAAAACACAGTAGAGGATTCATGTGATATACATGCTATTATCACTCATTTCTGTAAGAAGTGATTCATGTTACACTGCAGAAACTCCTTCATTCCTTGTATCCCATCTGTCATTGAGAAAGGCTGTTTCTAGGCTCCTTCAGCTGGCTGGAGGGTCAATACACCAGAGTTCCTCTGAGTCTTGGAAGGAAGTTGAAGAACCAGTCCCAGAGGCACCTTCCTAGAAAATTTTTACAAAAGAAGGTTGTGTAAAAACAGAGGAATGAGCTGGTATTCAGCTAAGTACTTACGTATTGTCTACAGGCATCTGGATTAATTGCAGATTATATGCCAAAGGAGAATGTAGTTTTGTGCCAATAAAAAGGAGCTGAAGCCATGTGTGTGTCACTGGGTGATTCCCCTGCAGTCTCCACTGGCCTTCTGCTGGCTGGAGAGGAAGCTGGGCACAGTGCTGAGCTGCTCTGGGGAGGAGAGGTTGGTGCAGACTGACAGCATGGGGTGTGCACACTCCAGGAATCACTGGAATCCACCGAATCCTGGAGGGATCTGTAGATTTTTCAAACATCCCAGCTGGCAGTTTTGAGCTGTTTCAAACATAGACTCTAAGGGATCACTGCAATGGATTAGGCTGGTGCAGGCTAATTCCTCCAATAGTGGTGGTAAAAGCCTTACCTGGTGCACACTGAGCTTCAGATCTGCCTATGCCCCTCTGCCATCATCCATACCTGTTTTACCAAGGATAGCATGTCAGAAATACATCTCTAGCTATTTAGGGATGTCTTCTTTCAAAGAAGCTTCTCAGACATGTAAAGGATCTTCCTGGAAGTAGAAAGATGAAGTTCACAGAGCACAGATGAAAGAGATTTGGCACTGGGCTTCATTTTCTAAGAAAAGTAAAAGAAAATCTAGTCTATGAAACCAAAGTTTCAGGGGTCATTCCACTCACTGTCTTTTAGGTTAAAGTATTGTGCATAAAATTATCATATAAAGTGTAAAAGAATGCTTCTTTCCAACAGACAAGAAGTTGGATCAAAGGCAACACACCTTTTCTTGAGTGCAGCCTTTATTTCTCATGAAATCACTGGGGCTCCTTGGTGGGTTAAAGGCAAGGATGTGGCTGCAGCCCTGCTTGTGGCCACATTCAACCTTCCTGGAGTCAGACTTGGTGTTTGTGTACAGTGTTTAAAGGATAATAGCACTAAACACTGCCCTCACAAACCACGGTAATTACTTCTGCTGCTGAAAAAACCCAGAACATGAATAAAAATATCATAGAAAGGCTATTTCTAACACTAGTGCTGCTCTTTATGGCTAAGTGGCAGCCATCGCTTTTTTCCTAAATTATGTGTTCTTTTTTCAAGCATTTAGATGATGCAAACCAGATTTTTGTGGCAGCATTATTGCTTATAGCCAAAAGAGCATTCAAGGAAACTGTATTTCTGCTAAATTGCCATTTATTCAGAACATTCTTGAATTGTTTATCTTTTTTCATTCTCCTGACAAATCAAGTAGCCATTGAGCCTGTATTTCTGAGTATAGGTTCAGTGATAATTTTTGTGAAATAATAGCTACCATCTACTTTTTGGGGCTGAGAATATGCAGAGTTCTGGGGTTTGTTTTATTTTTTAAAAGAAAACTTCCCAGGAAAATTGTTTTTCCTGTTTGACAGTAAAACTATGTTTTGGATATTTTTTCTGAAGTTTAGTGTTGTAATTTTGTTGATGAAATTGCACTCTAGTTATTCTACAGTTCATTGTTTTTTTGTTGTGTTTTTTTTTTAAATTTCCTTACCTATTCTCTGGACTGATGCTTTTACTTTAAGAAAAAAAAAAATATTATGAGCATTCACTAGAAAAGTTCTGTGAATGCCTTTTAGTTTTTCATGTTGCTTTTTATTCATTTTGAGTGCTCCTAATAGTAAGTGTTTAGTGGAGGGAATGTTCCAGAGGAAAGAAATGGTAACAGATAATCATTCAAAGGTATTTGATTTGAATATTTGTCCCAGGCATGTGAATATGAAAGTTCTTTGGGGTTCATCCAGGTTGCAAGTAAGAACTATGACATGAGATGGAGGTGATTAATCAAGTGTTGCAGAGAGAAAAATATGTATTACAAGTAATCAAGACATTATCTAGGACAAATAGTTCACAGGCAATCCACAGGCCACACATGTTCACATGAGCAAATTATTGAATTGTTTCAAGGTGAGGACATTTGTATACATGGAAATCTTTGTATGCAGTCACCAATAAAAAAATATACTAATACACTTGCATAAATCATTTACTTTATAAATGCTATAAAATTCATTTTTCGAAATAGAGCACTGTTTCTATTTCACCTCTAAGGAGTGGGAAGTACAATCTTTACCTTAGAACCGACTTAAGCCTTTTTGCATTAAATAAAGCAAGCTGACAGCCCACCCAGTGCATGGCATAACCCTGAAAAATACTGTATCATTCACCTTTGAGCATAATGCTGTGATTAACTTTAAAATATTAAAACTTGGACTGAAGGATCAAAAGAAATAATATTTCTATTTGTGACATTTTCTGATTTTTGTCATTTCTGCAATGCATGTCCTTTTGTTCTGTTGCGTGTTGTAACTGCTAGTTCCTTACTTCCAGGGAGGTTTTATAGGAATATTTTTTATCCTTGCTAGGCATTGTAACTTTTAGCTTAGTAGTTTTTAATTCAATTAGAGTGAATTAAGTTTACCTTAGGATCTTTGGAGCCCCTTAGAGGGCTGATCTGATTAATTACTGTGCAAAACAGATTGTTAAAATAACCAGGTTTTATGCAGTTTTTCTTTGCTTCTGTAATTCATAGGCATTGATACTGGATGAGTGAGGTTAATGTGGGACACGTTCCCACCAGCTCGCTGACTGACTGACTTCCCTCCCCAGACAGAAATGGGGTCCTGAGTGTGGGGCCACATGGGATCCCTTCCTGGCGTGGGAGGTGTCCCCTCCAGTGCAGTGAATTTTCTCTGTCAGTCCCAAATAAGTGACCAACAGAGGAATTAGGATGGCCTGATGTGCATGTCCTTATGAATGTAGTAGCAAATTAACTTTGTAATGCAGACTACAGGCTGAAGTTAATTGTATTTATGGTTTTAATTGTAGCAACCTTTAACAGCCCAAGCTAGAAAATATATCCTACTCATCATCCACACTCCTGATGTGTGTCATGTGTGGGACAGTAGAGAGCAGCAGGGTGAGGAGTTACTGAGCTCCAGACATTGCTCGGCTTCTCTATGGGTTCACACAGGTCAGGGCTTTAGTGGTTTGTGTAAGTGGATGTGGTCCTGCTCTTGAGCCAAACCAGACAGGCCTTAGTAGAGACATGGCATCTAGTTATACACTTCCTTATATGACAAATTAAAGTGGCTTATACCATTCTTGGGCACATTCATCCCATTCCTCTGCAACCTTGGCAGGCTCATGGCAGCAAATCAGACACGGTTTTGAGCCAGGCACTGCAACACAGTGTAAGGGTCACTTTGAAGGGAAGGGAAACCACCTGTGTTGGGCCTGGCTTGTAATTTTACTGGATGCAACTGCACAGCATGGATTGGAAAGGGGAAGGCACCGTGTGTTCAGCGGGCTTCCTGTGTCCTGTGTGGCTGGAAGTTGAAGCTGTGCCTGTAGCCTGAGGAGAGGGAATGGAGGAGGGCTCAGCCCAGCACAGCAGTTCAGCCTCACTCACTTCCTCCCCTCGTTCTCCAGCACGAGCTGGAGTGAATAAAACCCATGTTTTTCAGGGGACAAGGAAGCTGGTTAATACAGGCTCGGAATGGGGATTTCCAAAGTTAATTCAGATCTGTAGGGGTGAAGTCCAGTATCAGTCACTTCAAACAGACCGGGGATTTCCAAACCTAAATCAGGTTTATAGGGACAAAGTCCAGCGTTACTCCCTTCAAACAGGTCATGTGGCCAGCAGGTTATGTGTTAATGGGACCCTGTGTGTGTGTATAAGCTCTATTCATTTTTAAGTTTTCTGTGATTTTTTTTTTTTTTAATCTTCCATTTGTAATTTTCCTTTGACAGCCAGGAAGGTGGCAAGAAGGGAGGAGAGCTGAGATGTTACGTACTTTCCCCTTCTGGGGTGTAGGCCTCATTTTATGGAACTATTGAAAGTTCTCAGTAGTTTTGTCCCTTTTGGAAGTGCAACAGAAAGTCACTGTTGCACTGATGTCATCAAAGAAAAATGAGCTGCTATTGAGCTGAAAAGTGCATAAAAAGTTTATGGATCTTTTAAATAAGTTTTACCGTGAACTGCAGCAGTGGATTTTAACTTGAACAAAACCAAATAAAGTGTTAAACCTTTCCACATTGATATGTTGTAATGGTAAGTGAAACTTTAAAGACAGTGTTGAGAGAGGCAAAGTGCTCCATGAAGGGCCCTGGCGACGTGCACTGCAGGGGGATCCAGTGCAGGAGCAGGGCTGGGCCTGCCAGAAATCCATGCTAAAACTCAGTTAAACAGGACCATTGCCAAGAATTTATCACACATCTGGTTTGCCTTGATTTTATATTTAATTATCACCTGCAAAAAGTCTGATTTCTAAGCATTTATTATGAAATTAATAAAAGAGTTTACAAGGCAGTGCTGTAATGCACTCCAGGGCGTGTCCTACTAGGGTGGGGCCATTTCTGAAGTTGTTGAAGTTGTTGCTCATAAAGTTTGTCCTTCAGTTTGTGGTCAGGACAGAACAGTATCCCAGGAAAAATACTGTGTAGTTCTGGTAGTGCTACCTGGCAGAAAGCTTGCTGCCCTGTAGGGCCCCAAAATCTGTATGGACTGTGCATGTAGCAGGCTTTATACCGAGCCAGAGGGGATGTTGCACCAAAGTTGTGAAGGCTTCCTCATAATCACTGCTCTGCTATTTGCTCCTGTCTTTTCTGGGAAGAAGATATTCAAATATGTTAAATATATTCAGGTTAAGATGCTGAAGTTTCTTTAAAACTTCTGTTGTTTATTATTATTACTATTGCTATTGCTATTTTGTTATTCAATTAGTATAGTGCCTAAAGGCTGCAACTGTAATGAAGACTTCACTGTACTGAGTGATGGTGTGATTTAGGGTGTGAATGGATGATTATGATCAATTCAGTTGTGCTAGCTTCATGATTTGCTTCTCAGATGAGTAATGATAACTGATTTTTTATTAATTACTACTTTGTTACAATCAATGCTAGCCTGCAAGGGTGGTTTAAACTGATGTACCTTTCTCTGTAATTACAGTGATTTAGAAGTACATGATGGGCTAAGAGTTAATTACCTCAGCTCATACAATGAATGGCTCTGGGCTTGAAGCAATTTCATCAGGTACCAATAGGCAGAGTCTTGGGACTGATCGTCTGAAAACAAGGTGTGGTTTGGGAGAAAAAGACATGTTACAGGTTAAATGTGAAAGGAGAAAAATTTCATCATACTGTAACCCATAATGCCATTCTTTTGTCACTCCTCTGTATTTTTCTGCTTACTCCACTAGTGCAGATCTTAGGAACCCCAAAAACCTTGCATCAGACCTTGTGGAAACTGCTGCCTCCACTGCTCTCCACAAGTCTGAGAGTTATTTTGGGGTACGATCCATTACTCAAAGTGCTGTGGCAACTCTCCCTCTTGTGGTAAGCACCTTCCTCCAGCACTTCATGCTGCTCAGAAATGCAGAATCATCTCAAATATTTTAATTCATTCAGCATCAAGCCATTCAGAAACGAGCTGGCAACTTACCTACCTCTTTGGGATACAGGTGAAGTAGCTGCTTTCTGCCTGGAAACTTCCTGAGGTGATGAGGACAGTCACCCATCAACTTAGAGACATGCTCAGCACTTGTCAGGTCTTCCAAAACATGGGAGTTACTCCCTTCTATGGCACATCCATCAGAACAGAAGGCAACATCCATATGATTAAGGTTTATGAAGTCTGTGTCCAAATACATTGGCAGATTCAATATAAATCCCTGAAATGAAATAATATAGACACAAATCTCTCCAGAGATGTACACACTCTGAGAACTTCAAAACCCGTCACTGATGGGTTTAGACTGATTTTTTTCAGGATGCTCTCCGCTAATTTGGAAGTCATTTAATGCCATGTCATACAGATAATTGATTTCAACTACGATTTGATATGTACACATTTCCAGTTCTGCATTGAGCATTTGAGTTACTCTTGTACCTTTTCTCCCATGAAAATGAGCTGTTTCTATTTCAGCCAGGACTGACTGTGGTTTTCCTGTTGCTATAGTCGGTTCCAAAAGTATGTTAGGAAGTAAAGGACACAGCTGATGTTCATTCACAACTTACATGTATAGACAAGCACTAGTTCTGATCTGTTACACTACTGAATTAACAAATGCCTATTAGGGGTAACACTGTTCCCCTCCACTTGGGACCAAAAATTGTTGTAGCTTCTCCTAAGCTTCTGCCTCTCAGAATTTTATTTTGCAAAGACAAGACAACGATGCGATGTGGATTTTTTTTGTTGATTTCCTTGATTAATTTCTTGCTTCATAGTCTGTTTATGAAAGTTTAACTGTGCAAGTTTTCTCTTAAAATAACAAAGACTAATAATGATAGGTTCTATTTATATTTGTTCAGTGAGATACACAGATGTATATTAAGGTTGTTGATGTGCTGAAGATTTCTTTGTGGGTAGTTTGAATGATAGTTCTTTGTGAAACCACATATTCCTTTAGTTTTTACCGGACAACATAGACATGTAACATTTTTTGAGTGGCAATGGGTAGAAAGTTATGGTAGAGGCATATTGAATTTTGTAATGGAAAATAAGAGGTTTTCTCTTAACCATGAGGGAAGATCAAATTGGCAGTGTGAGACCATTGACCTTGAGGTTTTCACTGGTGGTATTAAGTTCCATATTAAAGTTATCTTCATTTATCCTGTGTGTTGCTACTGTGCAGAACATTGGTTTGGCTGCTTCTAGCAAGTCTGTTGGGTTTTTCAAACATGTGATGTTTTCGTCTTCCTCTCAAGCATTATAATTGTGGCTTTTAATTTTTAAGGGTTTTTTAAAGTTTCTTAAAGGATCCTGGGAGCAACTTCTGTTTGTGGTGTATGTTGCCTTATAGAATAGATGTTCTGTGACTGCTTCTTAACTAGACATGGATTTGCACCATTTCTTTCCATTGAACTCTATTCTATAATCCATTTTTCATACACAGCAATATATTAGTTCTCATATTAGAAATGTGCAGCCAGCTTATGAACAGACCCTCCCATACTGAGATTCTGAAAAAGGATGAAGTCCATAAACACCAAAAGTTCAACCTAATACCCCAGACAATGAAACGTGGTTACAAGGCCATGGAAACAGATCCCATCCTGCCAAGCACTTGCCAGAGCACTTCAGAAGGGAGCAGGTGGGCAGAGAAAGAACACAGTTGCAGCTTTTGTTGAGTTGCTTTCTTTCACATTCCATTGCTCTATTAAGTCCTGGGCAGTGTGTTCTGGGAAGTGGTAATTCTGTACTGAGCTCCAATGAGGAAAAATATGAGACCACTTGCAAACCAACTGTAAGAGATTATGTGCTGTTGTGGATCCTCTAAGTCACACTGTTTTAAGCTCATTTTTTATGATAAAATGTCACATTAGAAGTGCTGCAGTATGTGCTTTCAAAATGATGATGATTTATATTTTTATTCCTTTCTATAGACTTAATGGGTCCAGGGATTGAAGAGCAAAACCTTAATGTTAGGGTGCTATTTAAGTGCAGCTTCCTAGTGTTCAGGAAGCACTATTTTTGTACACAGAGCAATGAACTCAGTTGCTGAACATAACTTTTCCTTCCACTTAGACAAGTTTATTGTATGTATTGTGCATCCACATGTCTCCAGACATGCAACCACAAATCCCTCCATGGTATATTCCCAAACAGTTCCCATAGTTCAAGTGCAATTAAGGGTCATCACATGGTTGTTTAGCTGAGGCAATAGATCAAAGGCACTTTTATGCAGTTGTGGGGGGATCACTGTCTTCAATGACGAAGCATATGGAAACCATACATTTTTCTTCACCTGGTCTGTTTCGTTTAAACTTAAGTCTCCAGTCTTTGAAAGCCAATATTAAAAACATCCATCTTCCTATCTCACGTTCCATTGTACGTTCTTGAATAGATGAAAAGAAGTTCAGTATAACGACAGATCCTTTAATTGACCACAGTGCTATGTTCTAGTTGAGGAACTTAGGAATGACTTGATATTTGGTAGGAATACATGGAAGAAGGTGCTAAACCCTTCCTTGCAGCATAAGCAAGGCAGTGGAAGGTTATTCAAACTTTGTAGGTAGTATTAGTAAAGACATGAATTGATGAAACATGGCATGATCACCTCAGAGAAGGATTTTGCTAAATATTAAAATATTTTAATGTTCCTAGAAGAAGATGGGTATTATGGGGCTAAGAAGGAATATCATTTTCAGTTGGGCACTGGAATCTTGGTTACATTTTGGAATTCCCAGAGGAGAAACACTGGTATGATGTCTAACAGATAGTGACAGAGGTGATGTCTAAATTAAACATTCATGCTCCTTCACATGGCTATTTGCTGAAATATTTATGTTGGAATATATTTCATTCTTTTTTATGATTAAAGTTTGAGCAAAGAATGCATGTTTATTTATGCCTCAGAGATTAGGGTCAGTGCTATGATGTGAAAGGCAACTGATTAGATGCTACTTTGGTTTAACAATTATGTACTGATTTATTCATGTTTCAAGTAGGTTTAAAAATATATTATTATTTTTTATCTTCATAAACAAAACTGTATCTTGAAATCCCACAGGTTTCTATAAAAGGGTAGCCTTTAGAAGTAAATAAAAAACAAAGATGAATGAACTGTTAAAAAGATAATCCTGTGTTACAACTTGTGGTCAGAAGTTTAAGAATAAATTATCAGTTCTGTAAAGGTTAATAGTGGTAATTGGCAACTGTATTGATGGGCTTGCTTTTATCATAGTAATGCTATAGGTTTGATTAACAAAGATGATTGGATTTTTGCAGAATTTTCTCATGTATTGAAGCTTAAATATTTTCAAATATTTTGGTCGCCAGTGTTTCTGCCAACTGCTTCTCTCCCTTCAGTGACAGGTATAATTTTCAGTTCTGATATCTGTAGGTCCTGATATGAATAGACTCACATGGCGCTCCTCAGATCTAGTATTTCCTGAGCATCCACAGGTCCCCAGATATTTTCACTTATTAACAGAAACTTTTTTTATTTTATCATGATTTTTTCCCATTCTGAATGCTGCTGCAAATATTTCCTGTCAGATGTCCCATCGCATTACCTCTCCTTGTTTTATCATGCCAGCAGCTTCCCATCTTCTAGCTCAATAGAAACAACCTCTCAAAGTACTTTCTGACTTTTCCCCAACTCAGTGATGTCTCCTGTTCTTTATCAGGAGATTAAGTGCACATTCATTTAGTTAATGATGATTACTTCCATCAGCACAGAGTGGTTTTGGCTATTTTTCCACACATAGCACCTCAACAAAAATTAACCCTGCTCACATATTGTGAGTGTGATTTCATGCTAGAACTGGACTAATCTAATGGTGAGCTGCCACTGAAAGGCACAGGTACAGACCTTCTCCTCATCTATACAATAGCAGGTAATTTACTTAATACACACAGGGTAATTTGCTGAAACCTCTTGAGGTACTGCGAACTTTACATTTTGAGGTATTTACACTTACCAAATTGAAAATTTACCTTGCAGCAGAAATGGGCATAATGGACTGAAATTTTTGTCTTTAAGATTGTGATGTTATCTTTCACTCCAAGCTGATTCATTTTTCCCTTTTTTGACCTCTATTTGTTGAAAATCTTGTTATTGCTACTTGACTTGAGATTAAGTAGTGTTCATAAAATATAGCTGTATATTTTAAACATCAGTTTTTTCACTCTTCACAAACAGTTTAAAGAGCTGTATTACAAAGTCCAGTGTATTTATTCATTCCCATTATAGAGGCTGACTTCACAAATTAATTGTTCTTTTGTCTGACATTTTGACTTGGAGACCCTGATAACATTTGCATAGTTCATTCACAGCCTACTTGCTGTCAGTGTATCATGATGTTGTCCCACAAATTTTCATGTCCTTAACTGCCCACCTCTCTTCTAACATGGTTCTGTTTTTGTGGGGTTTTTTTGTACCCAGCACAAGAGTCAGTATTGAGATGCTTCGAAATGAAAGAATTTGTGTAATTTCTGAGAGATTCTTTAAGGAGAATTGTTTGATTACTGAAGATTTGCTACCACAATTAAATAATTTAAAATAACTGAAGACAAGATAACTTGAGTTTCAGCTCAAGTTTGTGGCTCAAGGCAAATCTGTCTTCTATAGGCTGAAGTTGCTACTAACCAGAGTTGAAACTTGAGTATTTTGTACAACTTCTTATTTAACTTGAAGACTTTCTTTTGACATTGCAGACATGTCAAGGCTAAACTCAGTTCAATAATTTCATCATTAAACATTTATTTTAAGTTAGGTTCCTTCCTCGCCAGTGTCAGGAGACCAGTCTTCCTGGGCTAGCACAGACATTTTTGAATATCCCCCTAAGTGAACATTAGCAAGGAATGAGTGAGAAATGAGACATTTTGATGTTTTGAAGAGACTGAAGGCAGACAAAATACAGTGTATTGAGGATTTTTATGAAGTAGCACCAAGGCCTCTACTTGATAAACAAATCTGAATCACTGAGATGAAATCTTAGTTCTGGAAATAAATGAGGGCTTTTTGTTTGGCAGGTTTTATGTATTTTAGCCTGCCCGTTCTGGGAACACATTGATTTGTATTGGTTTAGGTAGAATTTGCTATTTCTTAAGCAGAGACTACCATGAACAGTTCATAGTATTTGATAAAATATTTCTTCCTGTAAAGGGAGATTTTTTTCCAACATGTCTCTGGAATGCTGTCATCTGTTACTTTCCCTAACACATATAAGAGGAATGAGCAGCTAACATGGACTATTAGAAATCAAGCTAAAGAAGCCAAACCCTTTTTCTTCACACTGGTGTTCATATTTTATGTTAAGACCAGTTATCTTCCTGTAATTCCTACTGGCTTACTGAAGCTTCTGCAAAGAAGATTAAATTTTCTTACAATGGGGAGATGTTACGTGCTTTGATAAGGAAATGTTTCTTTTCTGTAAGTCAGTTGTTAGTAATACAACAATTATTTGATAATATTTCATTCACAATGGCATGCTTAAAATAGTTGCTGCCAATTCATTTTTAAGAAAATAATTACTTGTTTCTAACATCCCTAAAGAAATAATTATGTAATAAAAAATTACATGACTGACATATTCGTTACCTATAATAAGTGCAAGTATTCCTTGAATTTTTAAGCAATTTTGTAGGGTTTTATATTTAAATATTGAAACCTATTAAAATTGCCCATGGAGATTTGTGGGAGAGGTTATCTATGGGCCTCTGCTAATTAATTATGATATATTTTACTTCCATGTGATTTGTCACTACTAGTCCTGTAAGGACTGCAGGAAAAATCATTTGTTTAATCTGACTGGGACCTTGTGGCATTTAATTGTAAGCATAACTGTGATGCAATAAATCCAAATGAATTTGGACAGTGATTAACAGGGAGCTCCTTGATATGGTAATGAGATTAAAAAACTGGTTCCTAAGTGTTTCTGTGGGTTTCATTAACATTTTTGCAACTAAACACTTTCTAGGACAAGAGTGGTTGCTTGTTGTTGACCAGTGTACATTATTGGTTGAATGTAACCTTCTTGAAAATATTTCTTTGTGTCTATGTAGGATGTATAAATATTTTTAAATATGTATATATGTGTGTGTCAATGGAAAATGTAAAAAGAAAATAAAATATGGAAGATTTATACTGCGTTTAATTATGATGAGCCAAACAAAAATACACCACAGAGTTAACCTTATTATTACGTATATTTAGAAAATTCTAAAGTGTACTAGTGAACTAATCACAGATATGTAGTTCCTGCTGTGAAAGCTTATTATCTAAGACACCTGCAAATATTTAGACATCTGCATAGCTTTACTACTGTGAGTATTTCTACTGATTTTGTTTATTTGTTTTTGTCGGATTTTTGCCCACATTTGTCATTACATGGCACATTTGCAACATGAATAAAGAGGAAGGAAAAAACCCAGAAGTTTGATATGGTTATTCAGGAAACACATAGGTTGATCCTTTCAGATGCTGTGTCATCACATTGCTAGAAAGCTGAAGTTTTAAAGAATATATGTATATTTTTGCTATTTAGCAGAATTATAGCAAAACTGTGGAGAAGAAAATGAGTATTTCCTTTAAAAGCATCAGACTGCTACCAGACTTCAAGCCAAAGGAATTTTTTGTTTGTTTATTTTTGCAACTCCCCTCCTGCTTATTTTAGTCTTTTTCCAAAACTTGTCTCATCTTCCTCTGTGCTGATCTTTAAATGGACTTGATATCATCTCCATTTGTTTGATCATCTTTCTCTTCTTTTTTCTTTTAATGCTTTTATTGCTGAAAAAAAAAATTGTATTAATTGGAAGGGCTAAAGCATCATTTTTTGTAACCAGCATTCATGTAGCAATGGTGCACTTTTCATATTCTACCCTGGGAAAATGCTTTTCTGTGCTCTAGAAGGACAAATGGTTCGGTTCCTGCAGCTTCCCTGTTCCTCAGCATTAGGATTGCTAACCAGAGGTCACAGTCACTTGTCATTGGAAGTCTGTGTTTCACCAGTAGAAATGAGACTGCGCCACAAAACGGCGGCCTGGCAGAGGTTAGTGTTTTGTGACTTAAGGAACAAGCAAGTCTTGAATCTGGGGCTTACTGCCAGCCCTCCACGTGTCACATTTCCCTTTAGGCTCCAGCTCAGGGGAATCTCCTGTGAGACACAGGGAGTTTGGGTGCGTGTTTGTTCATCTGTTTATGTTCCATGGAAGGAGGATGATGCGGTTCAGTGTGATGGGGAATGCTTAACAGGGGTTATCTCTTAGGGATGCTGCAAATGTCCTGCTGCTTTATCTGCTCTGTGCTGGGGTTTCTGTGTGGAGCTCAGCCTGGCACCTGGTACTGCCTCAGCCACCTACAGCCAGCACACTCTGCAGAGGAGGTCTGTTTGTGCTACCGTGTAAGTTTGTCCCCTGCATTCCTTGCACCCCTTATTTCTGTGTGTCAGTCATTCCCTTAGCTCCCTATTCTTTGTGCTGTTCCATGGAATCCTGAGAGAAGGGGCTTCAGTGTGTCTTAGGGTTGATGGGGTGGCAGTCCTGTCACCAGCAGAAGACAGGTTTCTTGTTTCCATTCGCCAACAGTATTATAGAAAGGGCTTTGAGGCATCTAACCCTCCCAGAGCTGCAAGGCAAGACCCATCATGAGAATGGTTTAGCTACTTTTGTTTTTAATCTGGATTGCAACTTCATTCTTGGATTGATTTTTATCTTTGGGGAAGAAAATGCAGATTGTTTTACAAACAATGGGCAAACATTCATACCACAAATGGTGATGTGACCTATATTCCGTTGCTGTCCCCCATGCAGAGCTCTCTTTGCCTTCAGTGGAAGCCCAGATGTAGAAATGACGGTGGGAACTGGCCACAGGCAATGCTGCATTTGTCTTGTAATGGGCTGGATTACAATTTGCAGTGGTGTCCCCTGAGCTCCAGAGGCACTGTGATGCAACAGATTTATTCAAATCAGTAAATGAAGAGTTTTACTCAATTAAATATCAGAAGGTATTGATTGTATAGGACATTTGCTGCCACGTGCTGTCTGTGTAGAGGTTACTGCAGCTGCCCGGGTGCGGCAGACTTTGTGTTACAGAATTTCATCAGCAAAGGTTGGTGTCTTGACAGCTCCCCGTCTGCTGAGGTCTTGGTGCCTAAAGAGGTGGGATTAAACACATCCTGATGGCAGTGCTAAAATCTTTAGCTCAGCAGTGGTTAAAGTAGTGGCTAAACAGCCAGCAGTTCATTGTTTTGGTTACAGCAATTAATTAAATGCAATCTTCTTTGCAGTGACATCGCTGTCATTATTTCAGGCTGTTTGAAAGCTCAAGAGCATCGTCATATCTTTACAAATTGTTTTCATTTCACGTCTGTGAAGATTTTCCTTGTGACCCCATATTTCTGAAGAAAGCTTAGATGTTGCAGTTGAATATTGCAGCAGAGAGTGAATGCTGCATCAAATTCTGCTTCTGCGTTATCATGGAATATGCAGAACTGTGTTCAAAGGTTGCACAACAACTGTAGTCTAACTGTGCATTTTTTTTCTCTTTTTCAGTTGAGAGACATAGGATAAAAGTGCTGTGAGCTACCTAGACCTCAGAGTTGCTTAATAGCTTGTGGGAGCATCTACTTGCCAATTTTAGAGCATCAGTCTATCTGACTTAACCACATGTAGACTTACTGGCAGGTCTACTCAAATCAGTGGTGTAATTATTTACTTCTTAAAGAGAAAACAGACTTACATTATAATGACCTTACAATAACTTTCAGTTTTATGTGGAGAAAAATAAACAGTTGTCATTTCCTTGTTATTTTGAGGTTTCAGTCTTTACCACAAAGGTTTTAAATATTTACTAACTACTATGTTATCTGAAATTTCTCTCTTTAAAAATACAGTGAATTTGTTCAAGGAAATCTTTCTGCTGCACCAACTTTCACAATCTTGATTATAGGACATTATAAATTAATATCTTCCCCCACCATTTTTCTTTTTATTACTTGAGTTTTAATTCATTCAAACTGTTTATTATTTTTAGTATTTTAGCTGCCAGTTAAAACTTCCAAATTCAAAGGCTTTTTTTTTTTTTGCTTTTTTTTTTTATTTGTTATACAGTCACATTCGTAGAAAAAACAGTATTTTTGGCATTGGAAGAAGAAAAAGTTTGCCAGTCTCATATCTGAAAAATAGTTTTGCACCATTTGCGTCAGAATGGTCCACAAGAGTTTAGTTTTGTTGGTATCAAGGAAACTGAGTAATGAATGAAGTGTTTGTATATATTTTTTTTGTTGTTTTTCTTAATGTTGTTTTTTTTAATATGAAACTAAGAGGAGAGCATGTTCTCCTTTAACCAAATCTTAATTGCTCTCTGTTTTTCCTGCTTTGCCTGACATTGATGATTGGTAACTCCATTTTTCCTTTTACATCCCTTTGCGTATTTCTAGTAGTTGCTCTGAGATCATGAGCACTCAAAAGACATTAGAAAGAGATGAAGCAGTAATTTGGCTATGTGAGGGAAGGCATCAATTCTGGGACTGTAGTAGGGCACTAATGGTCTGGTGGATCTGACTGTAGGAATTATTAACTTCAGAAGTGTATTTGTAAAGCAAGAGTGGCATCAGTTCAACTTCTAGTTTCTTCTAAATACATGACTCCTGAAGCTTCTGTGTAGTGGTGCTTTTTCCTGGGAAATGCCATTATTTCACCCACTTTTATTTTGAATGAGAATGGAAAGTTGAAATAGCCTTTTTTTTCTTCATTGAAAAGGAAGCTCTGCACAATTTTGGCTTGGAAACACTAGAATGTTTTGGGTTGTTTGGATGTCTTGAAATTGAGCTTTTCAGTGTTGCCAAACAATGTTGACCTATTTCATTCTGGTTAGACCTTAACCTTTATTTTCCCAAATTGCTGCCTGTGGTAGTTACAGGGCTAAGATGGAGTCTTGCAGCTGGAACACTGCAGGAGTTTGGCTTCCTGATAATGCAGCTCCATGATCCATCACATCCACAATGACAGAGTTTAAGATAAGACCTTGGATTCAGCCACTTTATTTAGGGTTGGCAGAGAAAATGTCACCGTACAGCAGCTGGATCATCGTGTCCAAAGAATGTGGGCTATGGGAAAGAAACTGTGCAATCTTCCAAAATTCTCTGTGTCAACTGAGCAAAGTTTCGGAGAGTTTGTCTGATTCCTGCCTGTGCCAGATGAGGAGTGCTCACATGTTTTGCCATCTCTGCTGTCATGATGACAATACCTCTAACAGGAAAGCAGAAGCCTTAACAAGATACATGGAGCAAGAAAGGTGGGAATCTGACAGTAGCATCTTAAATCACTTCAATCATTTGCCATGCCGACCTATTCTCAAGATGTTGTTGGATAAAAATTCTCTTTTCTCTGCTGCTCCTCCCTTATGAAAATGAGAGCCCAGTAGCACAAGCTAAAGTATCTGAGTACCAAAATAAAACTTTTTGTTTTGCTTCAATGCCTAGTCTATTTTAGCCAAAGATTAAATTAAGGCAAAATTAAAAACTCTCAGTAAATTTCATAGCTGGCTGTTAATTTGGCTTAGCACAAAGAACTTCACAGTATTTGGAGTACTGTGCTATAGATAAAATTTAAATTTGTATTTGCAAATTGTAGCATTACAAAAAATCTTCAAACTTCTAAAACCAAATGTCTTCCATTACCCCTTGACATTACCTGCATAAGCAAAGGCTCCTCCCCATGAGGAATGCTGTGTCCTGGCTTTGTGAAGTTTCAAAACCTTTACTAAAACAGTACAAATGTGCTTGCCAAACATATAAAAAATTGTAAAGAGTTTATTTACACTACTTGATATCCTTTTCATCTGGATAGTCATTGTATTGTTTATTCTTGAATTAACAGTGACAAGTACATAATAGTAAAAGTTGATGGGGAAAAAGGTAACAGCCCTCTTTGTGGTGGTGGTGTGTATTGGTGAGACACAGCCCTTGTTCAGCTGTGGATGCTCACAGGTAATGCTTTTTTGGGCTGGAGATGGAGGCTGAAAGTGGAAACTTCCTCCTTTGCTTTTGTCATCACACGTTCTCAGTTCATTACCCAAGATGTGTGAACTGAGAGTTGTATTCTCAGAGCCCCAAATATCACTGTGTATGTTTAAGCATCTCAGTATAGGTCAAGAAGTATATGCAGTGTACTAAACTGGGAATTGTGGGCTGGGTGGTTGTTTTGGTCTTGGTAATAGAAAATGCAAGTCATTTTGGGTGGGGAAAGTAGGTATATTTTTATGCAGAGCCCAATACTAACAAGTAAATATTTACCTTGGAGCGGTAATGTGATGTTACCATGCTATTTCATTGTAGGAATAAGTAAAAGGTAAATGTTTGCTTTTCAGTTACCCTCCCCAGAGCTTTTAATATAATAGTGTTTAAAATCCTTATTCGTATCATAAAAAGGCAGTTTTCTCTTTTTACAGAGGAAGACCACAAAGACAAGAGCAATTCAAACTTCCCTCAAGGCTCCACCATAGGGCCCATCCTGTACGAACAGCCTCCAACACTCTCCTTGTTAATGTTTGTTGTCCTCAGCCCCTCTCCCTCAGCAACTGGCATGGCTTTCAGTGGAAGAAATTTGGTGGTCGTTTTTCTGATAGGGACTTCAATTGGAAGTGGATTTCTGCCTCAAAGGCTTGTCACTCAGCAGTGACTTGTGCCCATTATTGCCTTTTTTTTGTTTCTGCTGTTGTCTAGTTGGGGCCTAATGCAGAATCCTACTGCTTATTTTGTAGATCCTCACCTGCCTTTGTAGCTACCTGGATTATAACAAATGACTGAACCAAATTTGTCTTCAACAAAATTGAATTTGATGTCTTTTAGACTTGCTCTACATGCAAAAATGAGATGAATTTGGGCTGTGCCAGTCAAAATTAGAAAACACTCCAACTATATTACCTTATTAGACACACTTCTTTCCTACCCACAGAAGACAGTGAATGGTCAGTCATCTTTGCAGCTCTTGCAAGCGATTTGCTGTGTCTTTTGACAGTGGAATTTTATTTTAGGTGACTTAATCGTGCAGCCCTGGTAGAAGTGAGAATAACGATAGAGTCTGGTCTCTGACCTTGTCAGTGCCGATAACCCAGGCTACAAATTCAGATTTCGAACAAATGAAAGTTTCTGTCAGTAATCCTGAGGGTGATTTCTACAACTTCCTTGACAGGAATATCGAGACAAGGAAGCTTCTAAAAACTTCCTTGGAACAGTACTGAAAGGTAAAGCTATCAGCAGGGGAACAGGTTATTATGAGGGTGAGGGCAGCAGATAGTGATCTACAAAAAGGCCAACAACAGTATTGCCAAAAGCAACGGCTGGAGGATGTTACTGTGTTTTGGCACAAGATATGGTAACTGGCAGTAAACCAGGAGTAGATTTTATGTGCAGAGCCAGTCAGGAATTGTTATATTTGTGTACAATGTTTATTTGCTGAGGTTTATGGTGAACTTCATTACTCTTAATTTTATTCATTATTATGTCACTGAGCAGTAACTTGTTAAAAGATTAAAAGTTCCAATTGGTTGCTCATGCCTAAGGTATGTAAATGCTTTGCAGCTCTGACAGTAATTTACTGACATTCTGTCAATTTGCACTTAAATAGTTTATGCACCCACATATACTTGCACACAAGCACAGTGGAAGTCCATAAATTAGCTGAGTATAAAGGACCTGATCCCACAGTCCTGATGCACAGAAAAACCTCTCATGTTTCTTTGGACTTGACTAGTTTGAAATGTCTGCAGGAGAGGTCTTCAGAGAAGAGCAGCAGCTTTTTCAAAGCTAAAACCAAACAAAGCTCCTGTAAAATCCAAGGAGCAACAGTTAGTATGGAGTTTCTTTCAATGCAGACACCAGAAAAACTTTCATAAAGCCAGTTTTTCAAATAGGTCATGTGTTTATACGTGTGCACAAATACACATATTTGCAGACACAATTTTAAGTATAGATCACTATGTGTGTCTCCATATATACATACATTTCCAGGCATATAATTTTACATCAAGATATTCAGGCATATAATTTAAAATCAAATTTCAGTCTTCCCATGCTCAACATGTTCTTCTAATTTGCATCCAGCTTTAAGAATACAGCCTGTAGTAGTGATAATTCTTCTGTTACAAAATTGGGTTTTGATACCATGCTGCCATGTCCTCAAATCTAGTACAAATGCTCACATTTTGAATCTTTATAGGCAGCAGTTTCATGAGCACAAACTTAATAAACTCTGCCTTGAAGTCTAGAATGAGGTGTCAAACACTCAGAATAATTATTCTCACCTTAGAGAACAGATTACTTCCTCAACCAGACCTGCAAAATCATGCAGTACAACGTGAACTTGGACAGTGCAAGGCTGGTATGACACTGCAGCCTTTTCTTACTAAGCTGAATTTCTGATTTGGTCATAAAAGCAGGTTGTTCAAAATTGATGAAGTATTTTTATACAGTTTACTGGCCTTTATATAGGCTCCAGGTGTTCCTCACTTTTGAATTTAAAAAAAAAACAGAACACTTTGTCATTTAAACTAGACAGAGATCAGATCGCTTAAGAAATTTTGGAGATTACTGTAACAAGGATGTATCTTTTTAAAAAATGAAAATTATTTGCTTTTTTTGAGAACTATTTAGTTTCATGGCTTCACAATGTTGTAAGTAGAAGGTGAAATATATTTGTATATTTTGCTTACTGTATAAACATGCATGGTGCTGTTTCTCTGCAAATATGGGATGAAGTCCTGTCATAGTTTCTGTAATGAAAGAAATGGGATGTGAAATTGCGTTAAGAAAAGTGAATTACAGAGATAGATATTTTTTATCCAATTGCAGACAACAGAAAATGTTTAGAGTTGGGAATTTTAAAATTTATTAAAATTGCTAGTTATTACTCAATACTTACTAATTATCACACTGAATACCCAACTGAAAATATTTTACCACCCTTTATTAGCACAAAATTTCTTATATGCAGTAGAAGCAATCTGCTTATAACCAGGTTAACCTCCTGATGTGTGATAGTTTATCTTTAGAGGGATGAGTAATACATTTGTATTTCATCAGCCATTATTTTCCCCAAATTTATCAGCCAATCTGATAAAAAATTATCCTCTCCAATACTACTTCACACAAAGGTGGCATTCTCTCTAGAGGCACTTCTGGGGAGTGAAACTGTGTTCTAAGGTTGCATCAGAGTGAGAACAAGGTGCTTAGTTTTGTAACTTCTGCCATTGTTTTATGTTTCTGGAATGTCTCATCAATACAAGCATTTTCGGTGAGCAAATTACTGCTCTGAGGGCCAAACCCATAGTAAACTTCTCTTGTGCTTGTCTCAGAGTGTGATACTTCTTTATGATCTGTTGTGTTTGCCAAGTTTAGGTTAACTTTTTCTTACATTAACTGATAAACCTCAAAAATAGACAGTTTTTATTTATCAAGTGAATGCAGCCATTAGTGGTTTTTGAATGAGGAATTTGAATTTTGAATGAGGAAGTTGTTGGCTTTTTTTTTTCCTTTTTTTTTCCTCTTAAGTGTAGTAGTTCAGATTATGTCTTTTTCCCTCTGTTCTGCATAGTAATAGTTTGGGAAAGAAGATACAGGTTTCAAGCAGTGACAAGAAGTGACAACATTGTAATATCTTTATTTTAAAAGTTGTCCATTTCTTCTTTTGGCCTACAGAGGCAGAAAAGATGGTTAGTCTCCCCAGAAAATAAATTCTTTCACTCTGATAAACTCAGAGACCATTCCACATAAACTGATAGTGACTTTCAGGGGATAAGCCGTTCCAGGTTAGATGAGAACGAAGCACTTTTTTTTACTGGCATGTAAAATAACTATTGAAATCCTGAAGTCAGTTGTGAAAATGCCAGGGATTTTTTGGAACCAGCATAAAGCCTTCAGGGATTTGTGGCAAGAAATGATTCTGCACTGGTCAGTGAAATACCCTGAAAAGTCTTGACAGTCTTCTGCGTGTGGATTTTCCATTTGTCTATAAGCAGAATTTTTCAGAAAAACCAAAGCCAGAAATATCTCTGCCGTTTATTACCATGCAAAATAACATAAAGGAATGTGAAACCATCAGGAATTTCTGAGAACTGAGGGTCCAACCAAGCTGTTACTTGTGATTTGAAGTTAGTAATCAGGTAGATTTCTCACATGGTCTCTTTTATCCTAATTCTGTTTTCCTACATTTAATTCTTTATGCCTAAGAACTGGAGGGCAGAATTTCTCTCATTTTTGGGTGCTGATACAATTATTCAGCTGCAATTACAGGCAGTGGGATTTGGGAAAAGAGGAAACATTTCTTGTTTGTAGGGAATCGCTTCTTTTTAGTAAACCTTTTAGAAATGCACTACTTTTTGTTTTAGAAAGAGCTATAGAAGACCACTGAAATGCAGTCAGACAAATTGGTGGTACTTCCACGTTACCACTTTCAGTTGTTAGTAGCTGCAAAAATGCCTGTATTTCTGTCCTCTCCATCTCTTCTTCTTTCCCTGCCATATCTTTCCATCTTACACACACTCATATCCACACTCTTTCTTTCTTTATCCAACAGAACTGTACTGGCTTTTAGTTTCCCAACTTTAAATTGATTAGACCGCATTAATTTTTAAATAAGTGTCACATATCCTTAACCAAGCGCTAAAAGGTTGAGAAGGCTTCACGGTGTAAAGTCTGATCCAAAACTCAGTGAGAAGAATTTTAAAAATGCGGGCTGCCCTTCATTAGCCCTCATGATATCTCCTGACAGGCAGAGTGTGCGTTGCCTGCCATGCCAGGCCAGGGCAGGACCAGCTGCCACGCACCATTTACCCTCTGTCAGCAGCTTCACTCGCAGCCCGGGCAATACTGTACACACGAGTCTGTCATGCGTCAGCATCAATTAGGCTCAGTTTGCTGCGCTTGGGAAAAGCAACAGCCCTGCTATTAACCATTTTATTTCTTCCCTCCTGCCCCAATCTCCATTTGGCTCTCCAAGCGAGCTGTTGGATTTGGCAGAAGTGTGGTCATAGCCATTCTTGCAAAGAACAGGTTTGTTTTGAAGTAACGCACTAATTCAGATAACTGGGTTTCGATTCATTGGTACTATTATTTAAAGTTCGATACAATCCATGCACTTACAACCCGGCTGGATTTTTCCTGTCACTTGCTGCGAAGTGTTGATGTCTGTCTGTCTGTACACATACTTACATTCCTTTCTGTGCACATGCACACGCAGTTTGTAAGCTTTAAAGTTATCACAAAGCCAAGGTGCTAAAATATTTCATTAATACTGTGTGTTGTTGTATTATATAGTCAACATTTTTCCAGTTTTCCTGTTGTAGATATGCCCTTGCATTGTTGTTTTTTCTGGTTATTGTTGTTCGAATTGATTGTTGCTAAAATTTCCCCAACTCTGTGAGAAACCAACATGTGTGGTCATGCCTAAGTTTGAGTCACTATTTTGTGGCTTTTCACCGCTCTTGTGAAGGGGGTGGGGAGCAAGAAGACCACCCATGGTGTGTCCTCGTCAAACAGTGCTGTGAGCAAATGGGTTCACTGATGTGCAATGAGTGCTGAGAGAACAACCTCTTCTGGCAGAGTTTTCAAGCACTTCCCTCCTTCCCCCTCTCCCCAAAATACAGCTTCTTCCTCCATGTAAGTATAGAACACCCATGACTATTTATATAGTGAAAGAGCTACTGTGTACTTTAGTGGATAGTTAAAGACATTTTCACAGGTCTGTATCCACATGGGATTTATGGAGACTTACAAGCCTGGTCAGTTTGTAAAATCGTGATAGCCCAAGAGACTGTTGTCAGATGTTGGTAACAAGACAGTGTTTGAAAGGAATCAAAACAATATAAATCCTGTGAGATCTGTGGCAGCAGGATGGGTTCTAATGGAGAGGAAGACAGGGTCGACCACCACACAGGAGAACAAGGAGAAGAAAGTGTTTTTTCTCTTTCAAGCTTGCAGCACCAGCAGGGGTAAGCAGGTTTCTAAAAAGAATCTCATCAGCGGATCAATCCAGTGTAACAGATGGAGTGCACAGATATTGTCTATCAGATTTCCATCGCATGTGGCAAACAAATACATTGTTGCAACTGTTAGCAGCAAAACTTTCCCTTTTTTTAACATCGTAATTACCAAGAGTTGAAAAGAGCTGTGGGTTAATGATTTCCTAACAATAACTATGGGGGGCTTGGGGGATAGTAACTTCCCCAAGGAATACATTAGCAGGAGATATAAAGTCTCTGAGCATCTTGAATGGAAGGGTTTGAATCCGCAGAAATAGCTGCCTGTAGCAGTGCGTTTTGAAGAGTGGAAATTTTCTAGGAGAGGGGGACTGGACAGGATCTTCATCTGCTGTAATTGGCAGGTTTGTACTGAAGACAGTGGGGACAAACCAGTCCTTACCAGCTTAAAGTTTTGGGCTTTGTTGCCTTTGTCAAACCATTTTTCAAACCGTTTGGGATGTCTGAGAATGGTTCAGTGTGTATGCACAATTACAGGCAAGGTGTGAGGCTATGAATTCATTTCCCAATGTTATTAATATTTCTGGTTTTATTTAGAAGTTAATTTTGTTAAGTGTTGATGTAAATATCAAAGTCTGAGTGCAAATATTATGGAATCGTAGAATGGTTTAAGTTGGAAAGGACTTTTAAAGATCATGTAGTCCAACCTCCAGGTATGTCGTGGGGTCTCAGCATCTTCTGTATTGATTCATTAATCCTGGAACAGGATGACACAGGACATCTCCCATCTTTTTGCCAGTTCTCCCATAGATCCTTTATCTCTAAGACCACCCCCACTGAGGATGTCTTGAATAATGTGACTGTAGGGACAAGGGAAAAAGAATCAAGCCTTGGATCTTGACAAAATTATTTCAGTTCTAGATCTACTCTGAAGCTTGTTATTATTGTGTGTAAAGCTTCCCAGTCTTTCTGTGCCTATGTTTCCCAACTTGCCAAGGAAGCTGTTTAAGGCAGGGAATAACTTTTTATCCCCTGTATAAAGTACGATTAACCTAGTTAGACTGAATTACTACAATTACACATCACTGAGGAGGTTTGAGAGTGATTCTGCTCCAAACAAACCAAGTATCCAACTGAAGAAGTATCACATCTACCTTGACTTTAAATATCATTCAGTTTCTGGCTAATATTGTTATTCACAATGTTTCTGATCTTAAAGGTTTAGCCACAGGAAAGAAGGATTATTAAGAAGTAAAGTGAAAAGTGCAAATGTTTTCACAGTGTCTAAAACAACAGAATAGTACTACTAAATTTCTTTACATTTTTCAGCATGTATTAAATTTTTCAGTATTTTTAACTCATGCTCCAAGCTTGCTGTATTTCGTCAGTACTTGAGCCACCTCAAATTAAATTTGCATTCAGAATTGGCTCCTGTGCAAAGACCCTGCCCCGAAGCATTTTTTCCTTGTAGTCTCCTCTTTGGTTCCAAGAATTCTAAACCAAGATCCAAAATACCATTTACACCCTTGCTTCCTCCTAAATAACTCTTGTCCTTCTGGGCCTACTTTCTTTGCACTCTAACCCTGTAATTCTGGCTCTGCAGGAGCCCTGGTGCCTTTATAGTATCATAACCAGCCTTTACATGTCTGTCTAGCTACTGAATAACCTTGCTTCTGGGAAGAAATAACTACACACCTAGCCATGCCACTCTTTATGTGCCTATTAACTGAACCCTGCCTTTTTTTGTCTCCCAAATGAATGAAATTTAGCAGTCGCTCCCTGCACACCTCTTGCCCCAAGAAAAACATTTGTGATTTACCCTATTTTCTCGCAAGATCCAAAGACCCCTTACCCATAATCTTTAAAGTGCGAGAAGGATCTGGAGACAGACAGATATTCACTTATTACTCAACAGTTCTTGTTACAGCCCTCAAAGTAGGAATGTGGGGTGTGCAGAGAGCATCTTGCACCCAAAATTACAGCTCTCTAATCACAGAAGTACATAAAAATCTCTCCTTTGGGGCATATTATGGGGTATTTGCCTTGCCTTTGAGAGCTGTGGATCCAGGCCTTGACATGCCCATGAAGCTGTGATGATGCGAGGACACCTGTGCTTTATGTAAATACTAACAAAGAACCCTATTGAAGGCGCAGCAAACCTGCAATGTGTGTAAAGGAGGGCTGAGAGGGTCCTTCTGGAATTAAGCATTCTTGAATAGAAGTTGTGCTTTTTCAGAGACTGCCTTTGTGGAGACACGAGAATTAGTGATGAGTGACTTTGGTGAGGATTCTTTTCTGTCCACCTGACAGAGCAAAAATTCCTCGCTAGAGCCAGCATGTTTGGAGGGCTGAGATGAGCTTGATAAACTGGGCAGCTACATGACAACATCATTAGGGACATAAATAAAAGAGTTTAAGGAAAACCATGATGACAGGAATCATAAATTAATAGTTAGATGTTGGCCGAATTTCACTAAAGGCAGTAAGTGAACTGTGTGTGGTATTTTATGGATTACAGGTATATATGTAAATATGCATTGTATTGTGAGCAAAAGGAGAGCGAGTAGGCTTAACATGAATGGATTGTTTTTACCAATTTAAGTTTATTTTGGACATACTAATGGAAATATTTATTCTCAAATGACATTGGAAAAACAAGGATACAAATTTAGCAAACAGACTTCTTTCTAGGGAAGCCAATGTGTGATTATGGAAGTGAATTTGACTGAAGGTAACAGAAAGAGCATTCGCACTTTCAGGTAGGCTACGCTGTTTCTGAAGTAAATTTTAATATATCATAGCCAGACATCTACCTCCTACATCTGCTTGCCTCAAATCAGATATTCCATTACCTAGTGATAGTGCATCCAATTATTCTCAAGGAAAAAACCCTATATTTATGAAACAAAAGGTTATTTTGAGACTTAGTAAAGATTTGGCTTAATGAATAACCAAGGTACCATTATGTATGTACTTTATTCTGAAATACCATTGAAATAGTAATATTAGGCTCCCTTTGTTCTCATAATCTTTGGTTTGAAATAGCAATGGAATTCAAGATGTTAGGTCAGTGGGTTTATTCAAGAAAATAAACCTTAAAGGAAGTTATTCAGCAGCACTCTAGGAGTACATTACTGTTATAGATAAAAAGCATGTGTACCTTTCCAAACCCATTTTGGGTCTGAAGCAAAGCATGGTTCAGCTGGAATTTAAGAGTGAGGCTATATTAGGAAGCAAATGCCCCCAGTGGAATAGCTTTTTAACAATTTCCATCTTTGCAAACCTTAACCAGTTTATTTCCGGTTCAATTGTGTAAAGTAGGAAACTCATAGATTTGCAGATAGTCCAAGTGAGGTTGAGAAAGCCTAAGAAAATTATTAAAGGTCTCAGAAAAGCCTGTTGGCCTTGGAGTTCTGTAGCTTCTGGTCTGTAGTAGTTAAAACAGGCATTTCATGTTTATAGCCTGCAAAGTATAAAGTTAAAACATATACAGTAGTAAGGCAGGTCTGTACAAGCAGCTTTGCTTGTGTAATAACTGTAAATGGTAGGTTGTATTTGTGTGATGGGAATAGAAATCCCATGATAAATGAAGCTGCAAATAGCCTGAAACTCACTGGAAGTGATTAGCTGGAAAATTAATAACAATTAGAATTTAACAAAGCACAAGTGGCAAATGAGTTGCTTTCCTTCTTCCTGAAGGAAGTTGTAGAGGAAATATGAACACCTGATGTAGAAATGTTTGCCAGGTCATTGGGTTCAAGAGAAGGATCAGGAGACCAGAATGCTGAAAAATTAGGCTTGAATGCTTCATTATGTATATTTCATTGACCTCCAAATAGCTTAAACCTGTGTTCAGAAGTAAACAGCCATAGAAACAGAAACAGGGGAGGACAAGAAAGAAAAGTGGACACAATTTATCTCTAGTGGAGAACAACTTGTGAAAAGGAGTGTGGTCTCCTGCAGGGTAGGGAGACAGGAGGATCATGGGCTCCAATCTGTTCCAAGCCACCGGCGCTGTCTGACCCGGGCAGGTCACTTGACTTCTTTGTGCCTCTGTCAATCCAGCTGGAAAATTGGGTAACAAAAGCAAGACCTTGCTGAAAAACAGATGCTCCATCAGAGCTGAGCTGTCCTGGGTAAACAAATTACAAAACATTGATAGATACTGTAGTAAAACTTAGAAGAAGGAATGAGCAGTGTGGGAAAGATCCAGCTGACCGTGCTGGATTCCTGAAGAAAGCGATTTATCTCCGAGTTCACAGGTGAAATAAGGAGCTCACAGGACTGGCTTGTGTTGGAAATTAGAAACTTAGAAAGACCAGGGTGCTCGGAGTCTATGCTTTGTAAGATCTGGCTTCAAATTGTCCAGTGTGTGGAAAGAAAAAGTGGTCGTTTATTCCTTATGGTGAAAATTTAAGTGCTAAAAGGCTCTCTGGGAGATGAACATCCTGTAATTCATGGCCAGATATCTGGATGGGAACATCAGAGGCTGCATGTAATTCACTGGTCTTGCATTAGAGGAATATTTCAGTGCTTTAAGGGGACCTCATTCAAAATCATACAGCCTTTAATGAATTTTCTTCTTTTTTTAATTTCCCATTAATTTACATCTCAGTCTTGGATCTCAAATCCTTCAGAAACATGTTTTATAGAAGCCAACTGCATAGGCTTTGAAATCAAACTAAATCCATGGACTCAGGTCTTGTTGGAGATAGAACACTGTGTTTGGAAAAAAAGATAATGGGGCATAAATTCCAGATCCTTGGATTGCAAGGGTGTGACAAGGTGGCATTTTTAAAATGTTTGGCAGTGTGCTGTACAAGAGGAATGTATTCATTTTACTATTTTAAATTACTTTTTCATTATGTATAAGAATCTAAAGCACATAAACTTGATGTGAAAAATGATGTTGGTGTTGATATTTTTAAGGAAAAAAATCTCAGGGTGTAGTATAACAAACAGGCCCCTCAAAATAGGATTCAGAAAATTTAGGTTAATTTCTTGGCTCTGCTAACAGTAATTGAGTGCTTTGGCATGCCATTTTGTTTTTTACCTCCATTTCCCTCTCTGAAAATTGGAAGTAAGGATTCTCACCTATTTGTACAAAGCTGCTGATGAAGAACATCAGGTAAGGATTAGGGTGAAAGTAAAGCTTGTGTTGTTCACATTTCATTGCAATGAACTAAGAAGCATCCTTGTGTTATTATTTCATTGTGTTACTTGTATTTTTGTCCCACTGCCTGATGTGCATGTGACAAAAGGAAAAGAGGAAAAGAGCAGCTACATATGTGCTCCTCAACCAGAGAAGGATGTTGACTACAACACCAGCACACTTGACATTTTTTGGCAAAGCTAAACATTTAAGTGTAGTTCTGACAGTCTTGAGATGCTCATTCAGCATCAGTTTTACCACATTTAAAGACTTATATAAACACCCAAACTCTGCTGTTCCATAGCTTGGGATGTATGGAAAATATTTGTTCTTTGGCCTTTCTGATACTCAGGATGAGACAAGGTTGGCTTTAAGACTCCAAGATGCTTAGAACGGTCTTGAGCAGGATGAAGTACTGAGTGCATCCTAATCCGTGAGCCTTAGGGTGGCAGATCATTTTGGAAGGAGAAATATTGAAAAGTCACACTAGTTTTCAAGTGGAAAAATATTTCCAATAATCTGGACTGTGTTTTTTAGGAGATCTCCAGCAAGTCATTAGTTTTCTGTCCTCAGTCTTGGCAAGGAAACTTTTTTGTTGGGAGATGTGTTATTATGGCAGCAATGGAATTGCTTTGAGAAGCATCCAAAAACAATCTCAAAGCCATACAGAAAAATGCTAACTTCTCTGGACACAGCAAAACTGGTGTTTTCTAATTCTGCAACCATGTTAAGACTTACCTGTCTTGTGGGCTTCTGTGTTGTGGGGTGAACCCCTTTGTTCTGGTCACCCAAGGAAGTGTGAGAGTTTCCTGAGGACACGCTGCACTGTCAGACAGCCCATGGGAGCACAAAAGGAGTGAAAAGTCCGAGGGAATAAATATACTGAGTTCTTAGATTTTGATCTATTTATATGATTTTTTCCCACCTTCAGTATTAAGTCTGTTCTTACCTACTCTGTGAGTACACCAGCTTCTTAACTTACATGTATGGGTGCAGTGGTTTTGGCTGGGATAAAGTTAACTTTCTTTATGCTGGTATGGGAGTGTTTTGGATTTGTGCTGAAAACAGTATTGATAATATGGAGATGTTTTCATTACTGCTGAGCAGAGCTTACCCAGTGTAAGGTCTTTTCTGCTCCTGGCCTCACACCACCGGTGAGCAGGCTGGGGGTGCACAAAACCTGGGGACACAGCCAGGACAGCTGACCCCAGCTGACCACAGGAATATCCATGTCTTATGGCATCGTGCTTCACACAAAAAGCCGGGGGAAGGAGAAGGAACGGGAGATGTTTAGGGTGGTTGTTGTCTCCCCAAGTGGCCATTGCGTGTGGTGGAGGCTGTGAACCAATCCCTTGTTTTGCTTTGTGTGTGGCTTTCATTTACCCTTTTCGACTGTCTTTATTACAATCCATGAGTTTGCTTATGTTTTCTCTTCTGATTCTTCCCCACATCCCATCAGGAGGGAAGTGAGCGAGCGGCTGCATGGGGCTGAATTGCTAGTTAGGCTTAAACCATGACAGTCCTCTTTGACACCCAATATGGGGCTCAAAGGGTTTGAGATAATAACAGATTGACCAGAGCATATTAGAAGGGATTTATATCTGTTAATGGTTGTGGGTCATGATATTGATTCATGTCTTCTTGACATTAGTTTATCTGATCTGCACCATGTGCTTTTTTTTCACTGTATATGCTAAAGATTGGTGTTGGCTTTTCAGTTTTCTGTGCTCTTTAGTGATTAGTGATGTTTTGCCTGGGAGATTTGTTGTTTAAACAACTGACCTGAGCTTAATCTGGTATTTGGGCTCAGCACTGAAGCCACTACTGTACTTCAGGTACCATCTCATGCAGACAAATCGGAATTATCACTCTTTCTCTGAGAAGTTTGTTGGGTTTTTTGGGTTTTCTTTTCCTGTGGTGGAATTACAGAATGGCACCTTTGCTACCTTCCCCTGTGATGTTTACTCCCTCCTTACAAGGCCTTCTCAGAACCTTGAAGATCCTTGGGTAGTTAAAATCTTTCTGTTGGTATTTCTTAGGAATAATGCTTTGGTTCTGTCTGAGGTTAACAAGCCATTTAGGAATGTGGCCCTTGCCTCACAAAGGGATGGCGATGGCTGGCACAGCATGTGGGAGAATATGGGCAGGTGTCTAGAGAATTTTTTACCTGCAGTTGTCTGGAACTTTACAGGACCCTGATGAAGTGATAGAGTGCATGGGAGAAAAGAGTGCTGTGGCTGTTCCAAGGAGGCACAACTTAGAATCACAGAATTCTTAATGCTGGCAAAGGCTTTTAAGATCACCAAGTCCAACCATTAACCTAGCACTGCCCCCGTGTTCACTGCTAACCCATGTCCCCAAGTGTCACATCTGCATGTTTTCTGAACGTTTCCAGGGATGGTGAAACTTCCTGCACTGTGCTGTGCCCCAGCCAGCACCTACCAAACACTGCTCCGTATTATGCAGTCCCTCCAGGGGTCTGCAATAACAAAAACATCTCTGTAGTATCAACCCTGTTGCCAGCACAAATCCCAAACACAGTCCCATACCAGCTACTATGAATAAAATTAACTCTATCACAGCCAAAATCAGCGCAGCATGATTAAGTTCCTAACTACAGGCAGTCAGAATGAGAAGGTGTTTTTGCAGTTACAAGGCAGAGAGCTGTATTTCGTCACAAAGAGCTGTTTTCAGCTAGCATCTCTGCCACAGGCATCCCTGGTCAAATCATTCTGTCTCTCAGTCTTGCTTTTTCTTTGTAAGGACTAGGAGATCAGCCAGTTTCTCCTAAAGACAGTTTGATCCCTCTTTTGGTTTTCAGCTGTCAAGGTCTGGAGTGGACTTTATCCAAGTATATTTTATGATACCTAGGACAGTATTGCTCCTATTTTGTTCAAGCCTACCTTCTAAATCTTGTAATAGTGCCATTAGAGGAAAATGTCCTCTATTGGGAGAAACGCTGCCTGAAGCATCAGGCAAATACTGCCTTTGCCAGTGCACCTGGCAGTAACAATAGACTGTGAACTACAAAGGATGACATACTGCAATTAATTTGTGAATGAGCTATTCAAGATACTCTCTAAGTGATTGGGGATGGTTTTGATATCTTTGTGTCTTTTAGTGTCAAAAGGGATCGGTTTAGAATTGGACTTAGAACAGTTAAAGGGGCAATGATGGGGCTGTGCTCCTGTTGGCAAAACTTCCTCTAATTTGCAGTCATTTGTGTCCCGTCCTTCTCAAGCCATCCACAGGGACTCCTATGCCGAGTACACTGGCCTTATTAGTCTGTCACATGTTGCCATGCCCTGGGTGACTGTCCATAAGCAGTCACAGCAGAGGTGGGCACTGTGCCATGCAGACATCACAGCACACTCACAGACAAGTGCTCTGTCTGCACCGAGGAATCAAATAAATTACAATAATTCAAGTTTTCACTTTGTTCCTAAAAATCACTTCTTGCATAACTAATTGTATGCAGTGAGGACCTGGCCCTTCTCCTTGTTTCAGTCTGATAAATTGCCACAAGGTAAAATGAAATATATCACTAACCAGGCATTGCTCTTTAGGGTGTCACAGGGATGTAATGCGGTTGCAAATGGGGAGGGCAGGTGGTCCAGACAGCTGCAAATGGAAAGGTGTCAGCAAGGCAGTCTTCTATTAAGAAGTGATGCAATTATGAAATGGTTTGAGGACCTCTACATTAACCCATAAAGCAACAGACACTCGCAGAGGGAATTGCTTTCTCACTGACTTTTGCCTGCTGAGTTGCATTTTCCACCCTCAGCAGAAGCATATCTTCTGTCATAGATTTCTGTATGTTTCTGTCTGTGACAGTGAACCTTGTCATCTGCTATCAGAAAAATAGTAGAAAGACTGAAATGGGATGAAGTTAATTAAGAAAAGAAAAGGTTTGCTGTTATTTCAAGGCACAATAATGATGGGTAGAGACTGGAACTGGCAGTAGTCAAACAAACCAGAGATGAGGACTTCTACGCCAGTCTGGGAACATCAACTTGTGCTGAAATGTTTTCTCTCAGGTGTAGATTTAGGCAAAGAAAGCTGTTTAAGTCTGTTAGCATTGCCTTGGATGGTCCAGCTGCCAAGCTGCTGCATGGCTCTTCCAACAAGGACTTTGTTTTCCAGGACAGCGTTGTGGCTGCTGTGAGCATCGGCCCTGTGCTTCCCAGTGCAGAGCAGACAAAGCAAATACAGCAGAGCTTGAATCCTGATTGAGGCAGGAGAGGTCTCATGAATGGAGAGCCATTTGGGGTTAATAAAGTTTCATTAGAAAGATTTAATTCCTGGCTCTGGCACAGTGCTAGGGAGAGGCTCTACGCTGGCCAAACCGTGTGTCTCTGTTTCTCATCCAGCTGAACAAGACAGTGACACTTGTCTTCCCACGGGAAGGATATCAAGGCCTTTGGCTGAAAGTCATCTTGCAAAGCATGGGTGTGAAACTGCTCACGTGCTGATATGGGAAGTTGGCTCTTTGGCCTTTAGCCAGACGTGCACATGAGTCCCTTTGGAGGCAGCAGGACTTAAACATATGCTGGAGCTTAAGCATGTGCTGAAATGCTTTGTAAATGCAGGTCTCTGTGACTAATGATACTTATGTGGTAGATGATTTCGATCATGATCTTGGATATTTCTGAGAATGCTTTGTCTTTCCGATTAAAAAAAAAATGTTTCTGTGGCTCTACACTTACTACAATGGTATTTTAATGAAGGGGATTTTTGTGTTTATGTAAAGGCACAGCTTGTATAGGCTTAGGCTTTTATAGGTCTTCTTGAAGGGAGAATGGTAAAGGGGAAGAAGAAATCTAATTCAAACTTATCTGTTTAAGGACTGAAAAGGAACCATTGCATTGTGTAATAAGCAAAACTCAGAAAAATAAAAACTTACTGAGCTTACTAGAAGCAGGTTAAAAAGTTGATTATAGAAGCTGAGCTTTGTAAATAAGAGTGAATTCTAAGCCAAGGTCTCTGAAATGCCAATTACAGTCACTTAAGTACATGGGGGCAGGCTGGGCTTTAGCTGGGAGAGTTAATGAGCAATTTCATAACGTGCTATATATCACTTTAAGAAGACATGATAAATTGCCTCTAATGGTATTGTGTGTATAAATGGGAGCTGGTTTTGCTCTGTGTTCAGTTCTGGTGATTGGGTGGTACACCTGGAAAGACTTGTATTTTAATGGGCCCTTTTTAGCACTTTTGCACCTCGTATGTTCTGGATTATGTGTGATTGATGGCCTTGAATGTATGGGAAGGAAAGATATGTAGATCTTAATGCTTTTAAACCATTTGTTTTCCAGTCTCTCTAAAAGGCCTCTCTGTTTTCTGGGTAATGGTTTATACTTCTCAAGTAAACAGAGGTACGGTTCTGGGACTTTGGCTTTTAACACTATAAATCCAGTGGGTTTTTACAGGAGGGTCATTCAGTTTACAGTGCACTTAAGAAAAGATAGCTGTTTTCATAGTAGTCATTAAAGACAAATAAGTAGGTGGTTTGGTAGATAGTTTGATGCATGAAGTAGATTAAAAAAAAAAGTAAGACCAGAGTCTGCTGGGCATTCGTTTAGTTCACATTTCATACGGTGAGTAAATCTCTTTCTGCCCTGGGCCACACCAATGTCTTCACAGTCAGAACTTCTCTGACTCCCCCTTCTCTGGCTGGACCCCATCCGTGCTTACTTTGCCCAAAGGGGTTGCTGCTGTTGAGCAGCATTAAATCATTCTCCTCTCCCCCTCTTACTTAGAGAGAGACAGACCCAAAGTGGAAACCAAACCCAGGCTTTCCATGTGGGATTGCAGCCGTCAGCTGGCCTGGCAGTGGGGCTTCCTCTGTGTCCACCTCAGGGATGGACAGAGGAGACTTGGGGTTAGTTAGCATGGATTCCTGCGCAGGATTAGTGTTAAGCTGTTGCTTGTTTTTGAACATCCATATGAGCTCAAAGCCTGGCGAATCTCCTGCATGTTTCCTGTGTGTGCAAAAACTGATTCTTCTGAAAGCAAAACTGAACACTGGCTGGAGCAGAGCATGGTGCTGAAGTGCTGGGGTGGGCATCTCCTGCAGCTCCTTCCGTGGGAAGGTCCTGAGACCTTTTGCCCTTCAAATCCTTGGGCAGATTTTGAGCTGTGTTAGCAGGAGAAGTACAAACTAACTTTTACTGCCGTGTACTTTAATACTGTGGTGTTGAAAGGCAAGTGCATTAACCCCTGCTGCCCCATGCTTTAATATATTTCTAATTACCACTCTTGCCCTGTGATTGCTGTTAGTACCTGAACTTTTCAATTTGTGTTCAGACTTTTGTTGATTCCCAGCATTGTCTATAAAGCAGTGCCTCCTCTTAGCTGGATTGCTTCCTTCTATTTCTAAAATGAAACAAGAAGTGAGTAAATCATGTAGCATTTCTTACCCGTGCTGTCGTTTGTTGGCCTAGGACTGAAAGTGCAAAAATGAGATGTAAAGATCTGTGGGGCTTCCATCACTTTCTTAAGCATTTAATGTACAAGTTGCTCCAGGGCTGGACAGATATGCTGTAGAAAATAAAGCGTAGATTAACCTGTATTTCTCAGGTTCATGTCCCCATATCTTTCACTGTCAAGTGGAAAGTTCAGCTGGGGAAAGAGATTAGATGACTTTACAATGGTTTTGCATTTTAAATGCTTCTTATTAAAATTAAATTTCTGACTAATTGCACTAAGGTAATTTGCACCTCCCTCCAATAGCTTCTTCTACTTAGTTCCCATTCTTTGCAGGTATTTAATAAAAAATTAATAAGCTGAGGCTGCTGTGTGTTAGGTGTGGTGGGTCAGGGTCATGGAGGCAGGTGAGTGTCCAGCGAGTGCCACCAGGAGTTCCGTGGCTCTGCAGCATTGTGACCTGACCCCACGGCACAGACGCACCCTGAGAGGCAGTCCCCGTTCCCAATTCTTGACAATGTCACCAGGGAAGAGACAGAAATGGCGAGCCCCGTGTTATGAAGGACATAATTAAATTACTTTCTCAGGCATGTGTCAGAGCAAGGAGCAAAACCCAGTTCTCTAAATGCAGAGGCAGCTCTGTGGGCACAATACAGCTTTTCTGGTGGCAGACAGAAGCTGGATTTTGAGCCAACTTGTGAAATTTTTTGTTGAAAACCTGTTTTAAGCTACCATATGTGTATAGAATCTGTATTAATTTGAAGCTGAGGTTACTAAACACAAGTGTAACATGAATAGAAATTAACATGTGCAGAGGTGTACTCTACACATTATTTTCTTTCATTATATTTATATTTAAAGTGCAATTCTACTACCTGTCTGTGTTTAACTGCAAAGTATAGATGCCCAACTTAGCTTTCTACTGTAATACAAAGAAATTAATGCTTGGAGAAATGGAAAGAGAAAAAATAAGTTAACTTTTGTAGCATGACATCTTATTTAATAAAAATAGTTGTTATTATTCATAATGCTTTTGAAACAAAAGGCAAATTTGCTACTTCAAGGTTGAAATATTCCTGTTGCATAGGACAGCACAGCTGGGGTTCCTCTAGTATATCTTTTTTTTTCATGTTTCTTAGTATGCTGATGCAATGGAAGAATATTTTTCTGCAAATTAAATTATATCAGTTCTTTGTAATATAGATAGTGATCATTGCAAAAGTTAAAAAAAATTAAAAATTGCTACATGAAAACTTAATTTTAAAAAAGTCTGCAGAGGACTCTTAACTGAGAAAAAAATTATTGCCCAGCCCTTTTTGTGTGCAAAAAGGTTTTCTTTCATGAAAAGAAATAGAGATTTGAAGAGGCAAATAGTGGAAGTGCACTTGAAATAGCAATTATTGTCTCTTGGGCTGTTTTGGGGAATTTTGTTTGGTTGGTATTGTCAGGATTTGAGACTGCACTGGAGTACTATTGCTTCCTTAATAAAAATGGTTGCAAAAAAGTACAAAAAATTTTGTCCTAAATATTTTTCTTTAAGTGTTCATATTGACTTTAGGAGGTAAAAAGCTGGAGGGAAATGCTTTTGAACAATATAAGCTCTCTCAATGTAAATATTGTAAATGATAGATGCTTTAGTCAAATGTTCCATCATATTCCACAGTGTAGCTGATTATGTGATACCTGGCAATTAAATCCTGCCTGTGGACCTTTTAGTGCAAAACTTCTCCTTTATCCTACCACAACTGTTTTGAGACCAATATGCTTGTGGTTTTTTTCAAAAAAAATGTATCTTATCTATCTAGTATTTAGGTAGGGTGTCTCATTTGCTTTTGGCAATTTATCCTCAACACCCCAGTGTTCAGGGTATTGTTATTGTTGTCTCAGTTAGGGTTTGAGCACAGTTTGGATGTTGCCTGTCCTGGATTTCATAGGCACATGAGCATCCTTTGCCTGCCCAAAAACCTTCATGTGGAAAATAGGATAATGGTTGTGTTTATGGTGTTGAACTTCCACCTGGTGAGTCCAGAAGAGACTGGCAGTGTGTAAGGAGGGCTGTGGATGTCAGACTGATGTGGGCTTGATGTCTGCTCAGGGCCCAGCAGCTCTGGGGCTGCTGAAGATCGAATGAAAGCAATCCAGAGTGCCCTCCCCAGGGCCAGGGTGTGCCTTGCCTCCAGAGACAGGAGCTGAACCCAGCTCTCTCAAATGTCTCAACTGCACTAAGTAAATCAGTTATTTTTTTTTTCCATAGTATATTTAAACAGGTACTCTGTACCTCAGTCAAGCACAGTGAGAAATCTTACCTCTTTAGGAAAAAAAAAGCCTAGGAGCAAGCTTAGCAAGGAGAGGGGAGCAAGACAGGCAACTTGCAATCCAGCCCTCATATGAAAGTTGCCCCAGGCAATTTTGTTATGTCCAGGGAAGCATATGATATTCATTGCATGGGCCCATCATTAATGCTGACTCTCTGGGAACCTGTCTTATGTTGTTTCCACTTGGGACAGGTTAGCTAGAAAATTGATCCGATTTTATTAAAGAGTTATTTTCTTTGCTGTCTGGCAGTGGTCTCTGAAAAGATGTTTTGGCTTTTTAACACTTGGTGATTGCTCTAATAGGATCTCAGAAGCCCACTGCCCAAACTGAGTCTCACACACAAAACTACTTTGTTTTTGACCCTATGGACAGCTTAAAACAGAGCTCAAAGGATCAGTCCCCATTTATGCTACAGGTGAAACCATTGTTTTTATTCACATCCTTTTAATTAAACATAAAATACATTTATGTTTACAGAGAATTAATTAGATACCTTTCTTTAATATGCATTTAACTGTAAACAAATGGTGAAATTTAGTGTATGGTTCATAATTTCTCGCAGTTGGCCACTGTAGAGCCTTTGATGCAATCATCATTTTCAGTGGTAATAAATACTCTCTTATTTGCAGTGCTTTCTCTGCCTGTATGGGAGCTATCTTGCATCCAGACTGAACAAGTTTTGAACAAAAAATATAAAAAGGAAAAGAAAGAAATCCCACCTCTCTTCTAGTTTGGGGGAGTAAGGCCTGTGTGTAATAAAGAAGCAACTTTATTTTGCTTAAAGGTTTTTTTGAAAATTCCCACTTAGCTGCCTATTGATCAAAGGATAGTGGTTTAGTCAGTCTGATGGCTTAGAGGGATAAGATCTGTGAGAAAGAATCTTGCCTCTGACTGACTTTATTGTGTAGGCAGTGGGGGATTCCTTCTAGTGGTTTGGAAAAAAAAAAAGAAACATAAAATTTGTCTTTTGGAGAAGCAATAGTGAGAAACAGATTTTAGGACAGAACAGGTTGAGGTGGAGATTGTAAAAAAACATTCTCAGAACATGTTTCTTTACAATTATCTGCCAACCAGCGTTTGTAACAGCAACCTGCTATTCCCCAGAGCCCAGCAGCCAAGGCCGGGTGTTCATTAGTGATGTGAGCAGAGGCCACCGTCCGTAGGGGTGACATCAGCATGGGTCCCAGGGGGACATCCCTGTTAGGACTGCGATGGGTTCATGTGAAAGCTCTGGTTCAGGAGGAAAACTTTGAGCCTGTAGCTGTTGGTCCTGGTGGTGTAACAGGATGGGGAGGAGTGCCCAGGATGCTGTGTGGAGGGAATGGAAAGGATGCTCTGGGCCTATTATGGATCTTCTGAGTGGGAATGGAAAGGATGCTCTGGGCCTATTATGGATCTTCTGAGTGGAGCATGGGGGTGATGTTCTGAGCAGGGAGCCTTGACATGTTCTACCAGTTACTGGTGGGACCCACAGGAGGTTAATGAACAAAAAATAAGGCAGAGGGAAAGAAAGAAATTTATTCCTTGACGCAGGTGCCCTTGGCCACTGACTGCTCTTTTAGGTTGACTCAGTTTGAGAATACAGGGCTCAGACCCTTCTGGTAAAGCATTGTGCTGAACTGTGCCATGTGGTTTGCCTTAAATAAAGACTAAAGGGGTGTGTTTTTATTTTGATTAACTAATTAAATACATTTAAATAAGATTCAAAGAAATTGCACATTTCTAGCTTCAAATTTTGCACCTGTTGAAATTGGAACTAATTTTTGGTTTGGAAGTCAGCATCATGATTTTCAGAAACTTCCTTGGGGAGTGGTCTTAGAACTGTCTTTTCTGCCCTAAGTCCCTCTCTGGTTGCACAGAAATCTGGCAAAGATCCTGCAGATGTGTGAGGCTTCATTCCTTTTCAAAAATTCTTATGTTTTTTGCTCTTGATTTGAGATTGGCTCTAGAGGAAATTGAAATCAATTTTTGAGAGGGAATATTTAGGACATGGCAATAATTTTGTATCACATAAAGTGCCAAATCAGATGCTGCACTCCTTTCTCTGAGACTTAAGTTTCTAAACAGCACATCTGAACAAATCAATTTGTAAAGGTGATAGGCCAGCACTTTGAGCCCCTGTGTGTCCCTGAATCTGCTTCCCTTGTACTGGGGAGGTGGCACCCAGGCAGAGCTCAGGATGACCGACAGTGCTCTGCCTCAACAAACCTGGCTGCAGCTCCCCAAGGGACTGTGCTGAAGTTCTTCTCAAGTGTAAAATTATGCTTGAACCTGCTTTATGATAATCATGTCCTGAAAAAATTTGAACAAACACTGTTTAAAAGAGTTGAGCATTATATTTTGTATTTCCCTTGGAAGTTTTTTCCATCTTGCAAATTATTCTAAATGTTTCCTGGGTTGCAAGACACATTGGTGATGTTATTGTTTTGTTTTGATTACTGTCTCAAAGCATAGAACATACTCATCACCTCCCTTAATTCAAGATCTGTCATAAGCAGGTGTTTAGCTAAATTTCCATCTTTGGTTGGTTGACGTTTTTTGGTTTGTTCTGTTTTTAAGAATAAGGAAAGCTATACTGTATGTGGGCATTATAATCACTGTCTGTTTGTCCTTTCTGTCTACTACCTCCCTTCAACCCTTTGAATATTCATAATCTATTTTATGAAAGAGTCCAGCACTGTAGTTGCCCTTGAGAATGTAGCATACATTCCCAGTAAAGCCATCTGAATGACCCTGTGGGGATCTTTTCTCTGTCTTCTCTTTTGCAATCCCATCTGCACTCTCACAGAATATGGCCAGAAATTGAAAACTGCAGCAGCGTGATGGTGACCTGTAGCTTCAGTGTGGTACAGACCTGGCTACAGTGGGCTATAAAATATTAGTTTGTGTTTTAGATGGTCCCCCCTCCCTCTCCCTCTTTTGTCAGTTCACTTGGAAATATTAATTTATGTGCATCAAGACAATGCAGTACAACAGGCAGGGCTTCCAGTCAGTCTTATGTGCCAGTCAACACCAGAATTTTAGCTTTATATTCCTCTAGGCATGCAGCTCACTGTGCAGCATTATTTTCCCACTGCAGTTATCCATTAGCTTAAGACTTTCATAACCCAGGAGGACACTTAAATCTCTCTTCAATCATTATGCCTCTGAACACTTTCCCCTAATGTCTTGGCTTTCCTTTGGAATCTTTTGTCTTACAATTTTTATCCTGCATTTACCTGCATTGAATTGCATTTGCCATTGTACAAGAATTTTCCTGAATTGCTCTAACCCTGTTCACTCTTGATGGTTAAGGTGATGCTCTGTGGGGAGACAGAGAGGTAAGTGCTGTGCTCCTCAGCCATCTGTGAGATAGAGGGAATGCTGAATGTGGGGCACCTCAGCTTTCCAAGTGTCTCTGTGTGTGTCTCAATTCCATACCTGTGGGGATCCCCCAAAGCTTTGGTACCTGAGCGCTGCTGAGCCACACTCACCTTCGTTTTTGTGCCACATTTCATTTCTTGCCGCCTCAGACTGCCTCGTTCCTTAGTGGGGGAGCGACTGCTGCAGCAGGAGGCAGCCTGGACACGGACCGGTCCAGCAGGAAAGGGCAGCAGCGAGGGCAGTGCCAGCAGGGCACCGGGAGCAGCTGCACCATGGAGCTCTGCCCTGGCTCCCCAGCACAGATGTTGACCTGAAAACACGTTCAGAAATTGTCATTAAAGTCATGTGGATTTGCTTATGCATAATCTTTTTTTGAAACAACAAAACAGTTTGTGCTGTCTCCAGGACTCATAGGAGCCAGTTATTTCAGAGTGTTATTTACTTCTGTGATGTTTATCTTTCGCCCACTGGTGGGTGTGAACATCACTGGTTTTAGTGTGCAAAGCAACGACCTAGGACTATTTTTACATCAGACTTTTTTTTTTTGCCATTTTAGTTTACACAAGCTTGTCTTTTAAGGATCTCTCAGACCTAAATAAACAATGTAGCATAATCTGATGCTTTACAGTTAAGAAGAGGAAATTAAAACACCCTATGTTTTTCATTTCAGAATTAAGTACTATGGGAAGTAACCAATGAATGTAGCTATTTAAGGCATAAAGTATGAATGATTTCAAGTCTTTCATGCCAATCAATTTTCTCTCCCATTTTTGATTAATGAGGCAATGTAAAAATAGAATAAACCTGGCATTTTATGTCAGAGATGAATTAAATAAAAACCTAACAATTCACAGTAGCCTACTCCTCTCTCTGTAAGGGTGGCTATTACTTGACATATTGTTTATATGTATCATCCTTTTCCTATGATTTATTTTTAATAGTTTAGCTTTAATTTTTTTCTTCTTCCTCTCCTCTCAGCCAGGTAAGGGTTCCTATTCACTCTAATTCATTGATAAAGGTATTTCACCTAGTCAATACCTAAAACTCTTCTGCAGCCACTCCTTTGTCTTCTTACAAGAACGGGATCTTATTTGTGTTTATTTTTTTTATTTAAAAGTAAATTGATACTCATTAGAAGCTTATTTACTTCCTGACCCCTTATTTGAAGGGCATATGACTGTGAGATATTTAAATATAAAAGTGTCCTAAGAAACTTAAATGCTGTGCATAAGAATAAAGACATCCTTAGCTAATACGACTTCACCTCTGACCTGTAGAGTAGAAAGTCAGAATCGAGTTCTTTGTCTGGTGGAGCACTAGCAGCCAGCCTCAAGATTGGAAAGATGTGCTTGTTGAGTGAAAGTTCCTTGTGTATTGTGCTGTTTACCTAAGGGTTATATCCAAGACACTCTCTGAACAGCTTGGCTGATTATTGAAAAATGCCTTATAGTAACTTCCAGCCTAAGTTGATCGATATTAGTGCACAGCTTTACATGGGGAGGAGGGAGCTATTTAAACATTGAGAGCCTCCGGGATAACTGCGAATGAAAAAATAATGCAGAACAAATATGTTGAAGGGTTCAAGAGAGAAGACTATCTTGTCTCTGTGCAGGGGAAAAAAAAAGTTAAATTGCAGCAGAAAAACCATTTGAATTCACTATTAATAAAGTGAAGGTGGATTTTTCCCTAGGCCAAAAAGAGTGGGGGGCGGGGGGGGAATCAAACCCAACAAAATGTAGTGCTCTTTAATGTAGAGAGAAGTTCAGAATCATCTCAGCACATCCTCCCTCAGAAAGCTTACCCTCGCAGCAAGTCTCTGAGCTGTTCTTGGTCTGTGCTCTGGACTAAGCTCAGGGCCCCAGCTTGAGCTTGCTTCCCCTCCCAAAATTTAAAGGTACTGATTTCTGTACCAGAAACACCAGAAAAAGAAAACCCCAGTTTCAACATCTTAGAAGAGGGCATAAGAATGTGGAGGGTTCCTAGTACCTGAAGATGATGCCTTTTTTCCCCCTCTTGAAGATGGAATAATTACTAGCTAAATGTTACCATGTTCTTATCCTAAGAAACTGGAAGTCAGGAGAGAGACCTTTGTCACTAATTTCTTCTGACTTTTGGAAGAGCCAGAACATTCCTAGGTCTCCATTCCCAATCTGTAAATGACAAGTGGTTGACTTTGTCACTTCATAATGAAACCATCAGGCTCCCGTGTTGTATTCACTTGATAGCTGGCGAGATAGAGGACACAAGAGGAGCTGGTGGGAAAAGCCTGACAGTAGGACAATAGCAGAAGGGAAGAAATGGGATTGTGTAATGGAAAATGGGAAATAGGTTGATTTCTTTCACAGAGTAAGAAGGAATACAAAACTTAATTTCTAATGGAAGGACATGGGAAACAGACTGGCTTGCTGAAAGATCTTTGGACACTTGGAGTGAAAATTGTGATGTGCCTGTAAAGCCTTGTGGTGAAAATATCCATCCTGTTGTATGTGGTTAAAACAATGTAGGCAGAGGAAGCTTCGAGTACAGAGCCAAACAGGATGGAAACAGGATAGATTACCTTTAGTAGGTCAATTGGTGTTACCTTCCAAAATTTAAAAGAATTTTGGAGTGCTTAGCATCCTTTTTTATCAGTTGTTTGGCACATGTGTATTAAGGAGCAGACTGAACTTCCATCTGTGCTGAGGGCAAGATGGAAAAGTCATCAATGTGTAACTCACTGTTGCTTTAACTGTTTTCTGCTCTGTTTCAGCTGGTTTTGTGGCTGATGGGAGATTACTGGGGAAGAAGTGATGACTCTTCATATGAATGTTTTTAAAATGTAATTCCAATATAACATTGCTCACTGTGCCGTGCAGAAACTCTGCATTTTTGTAGGAAAGGTGGAGCTCTAAGAACAGTCATGGGTTGTGTGTGACTCTTGCACCGCAATGCAGGAGCTCTTCGGGGCCCGGGAAGGGGTGGGTCCAATTCCTGACTGCACTGACCAACAACACTGACTGCTGCCCCTGACTTGGGAAACATATTTTAGGAAGTCTCACAAGTGCAGCACAGAACTGTAATTTTGCTTTGTGACTCATGCGGAGATACAGTCCTTGCGTGTCGTTTTGTCTGGGCAAATAATAAAGCTCAGGCCACACCTGTTTATGGATGCAGCAAAATGGCAGGGAGCTTATTTTTATACCATTGATTCTGATGAATGCCACTTATAATCAACACCTCCATGAGGAACTGGCTTGTGTGCAGAAATGCTCTTTAATTGAAGGGTGCACTTCAGCAGCACAATGTGGTCCCAGCGTGTTTATCTCATGAAAGCCAGAGCCATTACAGTTATAGAATATCAAATGCTTTGGATGGATCCTATTTATTTTATTACTTCTGTGTGTGTATATATATATATATATATAGATATAGATATATGTATAGATGACATTCAATGAGACTGTTCTTGCTTGTGAAAAGTGAAATGTGGTAACTTCAAAATGACAGAATTAATTCTATGTAGGGACCATATGACAATTTTGGGAAGCATTCTTGTCCTACAGAACATACAGGTCACCATGCTTTTCTGATGAGACAGAAAAATGACTTGTAAGAAGCTGTTAGGTTAATTACTGTTTAGAAAAGGGTATTAGATTCTAAGAAGTGTGCTGCACTCTGTTGACAGAATGATGGTTGCTGACAGATTAAAACAACAAAAATATTTTGGAAATGATCCCTCTCCCCTTTTTTAAACAATACAGCAAATTGGACCTGTGAGTTTTGACACTAGCTTTTGAGCTGGTGAGATTCAAATGTGCATCAAATGAAACTGCATTTTAATGCACCAATTTAAATTAAAAATTAACAATTTTAAAAATCAGTGATAGAGATCTAGGGGATGGTCACTTCTTTTTTTTTCCAGGCTGTGATACGGAGCTTAGAGGGTGCTTGCAGTCTGTTTTGCTCAGAGCACCTTATTTTCAAACTGACCTGTACTCAAGTAGATCAGCATCACATTTTTAGTGCCCAATGCTAAGAAACGCATCTTCAGACCTCTATTTACTCGATTCCTGTTGTCAGCATTTTTGTCTAAACATTTTGGGTTGTTTTCTGGCAGAACAGAGTTTCCCCCCCAGCAGCAGAGGTACGTGGGGTGCTTGCAGAAGGCGCCGTGTGTGCACGCAGCACATCATGGCCAACATCGAGCTTATGGTCATCAATCATTCGATTGTTCTTTAAACACTGTTTTAACAGGCATTCGTTGTATAAATGGATCAGGTTATTGACCTTTGCCAGCAATTGCTTGCTACATGTCATCATGGCTTAATGACATTATCAAGGAACATATTCTGTATTGTAGATACTTTAAAGGGCTCGTGCATTGTCTCCCACTAGGACACATGGCTGGCTAAAGTATCTTGAATTAGCAAGTTATTTGATGTCATTATTAAAATATGCAGAGCATTTCCAGCTGCTTATGGAATAGGAGGCTGAAATACTTCTCTTTTCTACAACAGCAAAGCCCGGGGAGAAGAGTTATTTGTCATATTGGAATACTTGTTTTGAAATCCTGCTTCTTTTTTCCTTTGCAATTTAATCTTCTACCTAGAATAGAGTGGTGCAGACCTTTGAATATCCTTTGAAAATTGTTTGACTGGTCTGCAGAGCTCCAGCTGCAACTCCTCCATTTCTAGGAATAGTATAGATCTAATTGGCACTATTAAATCATTACAGCACATAATAGATGGAACTTCTGACTAAATCAACTATGTTTTTAATGATGATAAGAGTTTTTAAATTAGAATGGATACAGCATTCTTTATTTGTTTCTATGGTGTGGGAAGGTTGTTAACTGTAATGGCTGATCAATTTAAATGAGGGAAAGTAGCCAATATTCCATAAATTCTCTCTTCTGGTTAAAATTTAAGGTGGTACTGAGTTTTCAAATCACAAGTTTTGAAACTAAATTATTCAATTGACCATTTGCAAGATTTTTCCAGTACACAGATTTACAGTGGCTTCTGTGGCTCGTCATGTTCCAATCTTAGAGGTGGTTTTCTGTCCAACAGAAAGAATACACATATCACACAAATTGGACATTCTTATAATTCTATTTTTATCCTTGACTGTTGCATTAAAACTCAGATTCTGCATGAGTCAGAGGGTTCTTAAAAGCTTAAAAATTGGTATTAATAAATCTTCATGCCATTGCTAGAAAATAATTAAGTATCATTAATTTTATAGTGGAGAAAGACTCTTGGTCATGTTGGTAGTCTAGATATGGCCAAAATGCAGATATTATCCTCCTGTTCTGTAGTCATTCCTCTTATAATCCAGAAAGACTTTTTTTTTGTACAATGTAAGGATCTTGCTGTTGTTATAATTAGTCCAATACATAGTCTTGGTCTTTGCTTTTCTCCCACTGGTCGTCTGAGACCCTGTTCTTCAATATCCCAGATTCACTCCCTACCTTGTGTTCATATTCCAGTCAGTTCTTTAACTTTTGTCTTGTTTTCCTTATTACCAAGTTTTCTCAGTCCTTATTAACAGCTTTCTGGTGAAAAGTGGAATATAAAGCACAATTTTGGTCTTGTAGAAAAGTGGGAGTAAGGTCAGAAGTAGTGAATTCTTACCCTTCCTTCTGACTTTTAGTTACATCCTTCTTTTGTCAGCTTCTGAGGTACAAAAAATAAATGGTAATAAGACTTTTTACTCTTGGGCGTATTGTGGAGATCTCTGTATTAATAGCTACCCCACATTTTCATAGATTTTAAGATTTAGAAGGAGAACAATAAGTATTTGTCGAGGTGTTCTGCACTGCGGCCTTAGAAATTCTACAGTTAATTTTGGAGTAGAGAAAGTATTCCTACCACAGACTAAACCAGGTGTAACTTTAAGGAGGTTGGGGGACAACAAGCAGGTATAAAACTGGTGTAGGGGGAGAGAATCAGGACATAAAAGCGCTATTTGAGAGTTTCTTCTAAGTAAATCTCCTCACAGCAGTCCCCAGTTCTTTTCGCCAGGGTTACATTTGATTGCTGGCTTTGACAGCTCACTGCTGGCAGTAGGTTTCAAAAATGTCTAATCCAGCTGGATTGTTCTGTCTTCACATTTTCTTCCTACATCAAGAGTGTATACTATTACCAAAAGGGGAAAAAAAAGAAAAAAAAAGAAAGAGAGAAAGAAAGAAGGAAACAAGGAGACAGAAAAAACTTGGTTGCTTCCATTATGGGATTTAAGATAAAACAGAAAATATAAACTTAATAATTAAAGCCATGAAGGCTGTGGTGGTGTTTTGTTTTGTTTGGGGGGCAGGAGGAGGGAAAGCAAAAGCTCACAACGCATCCTTAACATCTTCAAGATAGATTCAGAGCTGTGATTTCAGCCCTGAGACCTAACAAACATCGCATACAGAGTGCAGTAAATGCAGTATTCATAAATGTATATGCTCTTTGTGACTTCATGTCAGCAGGGTTCTGTAGACCCTCATTTGTATCAAATAAACTTCAAATGGTAAAGAATACGTGCCAGCCAGGGACGAGCATCACTTTGAATTGTTCCTTGTGTATCGGAGCTGAAATGGGAAACACGGCTGGCTTCCTGTTTGTCAGGAGTGAAAAACAGGCACATCTTCTGTAATTATTAGTAATAGTGTCAATTTAATAAATTATTCACTCATGACAACAAGATTTACACTCTGTTTGCTGATAGCTTGTGGGGGATAGTGTTTGCTTTAGGAAGGTGAAATCTGACAGTAATGCAGTGTACATTGTAAATCCCTCTGTCACACCTGTGCTGAAGCACTGAAGACAAGTGGTGCTAAGTTGTTTCTTACTTTCTTCCTCCTGTGTGGATGATACTCTCGTGGGCTCACTAGATTTCCTTGCTTATCCATCTGGGACTAGATGTTTAGAAATCCAGCTAACACAAAGGCTCATGGTTGTGCCTGAGATTCCCATGAACTGTAAAGAAATTTTTATCCCTGGTATATCGATGGCCAAGAGAAGCCAGATCAGAGATTGCAGGAGTGGGATGAGGTGATGAGTTGTTTATGCTCAGCTCCGTTCAATCATGGCAACATGGGAGGAAGCGCAGAAATGCTTGAGTAAAAATTTAACAAGTGAATGATATCTGAGCTGAGAGAGGAATTAATAGGCTGATAGCACATGGGAGAAGTCAGACCATGAAGGGATTGGCTATAAAAGGAATGTAGCTATGGTTTCATGTGCTGAACTGGGGAGAGACAGTGGCATGAAAGAAAAAGACTGGTATGATACTAAAAAACATGGTTTGTAGCAATATTCTGCATTACTGTAGGTGGTACATAGATTTTTTTGTCAAGGCTAAAATAAAAGTATGTGATAATATAAATAAAGGGTAAATAAACCCTTAGAAGAGGATTTTAGGAATGGAAAGGCTGGGACCAGTCTGTTTCCTATTGATGCAGAAAGAATCAGAGAGCTTGCCCAAACAGCAACGACTGGAAAAAAAAAAGAACTGAGTAAAAAAAGATGTTGAAGCTGAGTAGAAAGGAAGACAATCGTGTTGCATGCCATGGGAATAGATGGTGTGGAGACATGTTGGGGGACAAGGAATTGCTGTGTTGTGTTGAATTTGAGTTGAAGGCCAGGCAGTGAGAGAGATGTGAGAGGAAATGGCAGTGTAACAGAGAGGGAAATCTGTCCCTTATTAAATAGTAACTGAGTTGGAGCATGAGATTTTCCAGCCATAAATCAACTGCAGATCTGTGGGGAGGAAAGGAACTGAAGTCAGAGCCTTACACAGCCCTCAGAGAGGGCAGGATCCTGGGGGCAGAGGGAGGAGATTTCAAGAGGGGAAGCATGACCAGTAGTGTCAAAGACACGTGTGAGCTTCTCTCATCCACCAGCTCCTCATCTGGGAAGTTTCCCTGTCCCTCCATCCATCCTTGTGCTAAGCTGGAGGAGCTGGCTCCCACCAGGGCAGTAGAAGCAAGCCTGCCCTGGTTTGGGCTGGGATTGTTTTCAAAACTCTGCGTATCTCCTAGATTGTCTCTGGGTTAAGAGGTTTCTAAGCAGAACCCCCAAGGCTATCGTGATAGTTTGAAGTTGAACAAGAGGCACCAAAAAATTCTGATTATTTGCTGTAATATGTCCTGGTAACAGAAGCTATGCAGCATGTGGGCATTTGCTTGTTTCAGTGGAATTCCAGGAGAAACATTATTTACCCCTGTTTTACACATAGAGTAAAAAGGATAAAAGAAATAAGGTGACTTGTCAAAAATTCAAACAAGAGATCTGTGATCAGCTCATGGTCCCTTGCTTGTAAGTACACTGCTTTATTTCTTTGTAATTCAAAAGCAATTAAAGCAATTAAAAGAAATAAAATAGAAATTAAATAAAATAAACCCCAGCACGTCTTCAGCAATTCCTCTGCTAAAACTTGTGATATGGTGTGAAAGAGGTTGAAGCTTTCCTCCTTGATAATACATTAAATAATTATTAAATTTTTATTTTACCTTAAGTAGGAATAATATTTGATTGTCATTTAAACTGGTTCTTTAGAATCCCATAGTTTTACTCACAATAATCCAAGAACATTTAATAAGTCTTAAAATATTCATAACACACGGAGAGCATTACTCTTGAGACCTTTGTACAAAGCAGTGAAGTGTGTTAGACATATGGCAGAAACCTCTTAATTTCTTATTTCTTGCTATGATTATATGAAAGAAAGGAAAATTCTCTGTTCTTTTCCCCATTGCAATCTGCATGCCATTGTATTATCTGTTGTGGGCCAAAGTGATCTCACACACATGTTCACTGAAGAACATGGAGTTAATCAGGCTTGAATTTAGCTCAGTAAATACATGCACAATAATGATAAATTGTTTTTGTTTTCTCTATATTTCAGATAACAAAAAAGAGGAAAGAATTTATTTATATATCCCACATGACATTAACAGCCCAAACTGTGTTGCATGACAGATGCTGGTACCTACCTTTTGTATTATTGGTAATTATCTAAAGTCGTTAATTGCTGTGGCATTGAGTATTAAGAAAAAAATCAAACAACAATTGGTATGTCCTGCATTGGAAATGGATCACAAAGATCAGAAGCCCTTGTCACAGTACTTATTGTATGTAGAGAGAATGAACAATTTTGTTTTAATTATATTTCAATGTGACTGTCTAAAGTCAAGTGGAACCTCCATGGATTAAATCTAAAATAAAACTGTGGTTACAGTATATGGTCATAATCCCCAGATCTGTTGTGTCGAAATGACAGTATAATGAGCAGAAGTTAAAATGTCCTCTGCTTTCAAATCCTCATGGTTGTCATTTGATTAAATAATAGTGCATTCTGTTTGATGTCTTGGCTTTATTATTCAGAAGCACTTCAGTATATGTGTCCTACCTTTGTATTATGTGCTCCTGGCAGCCAGGTATCCATATAGGTTCTTATTTACACACCTGCAACAGATACACCGTACGTTTAGCTTGCCTGTGTGCTGCTTGAATATGAAATTTTAATTATTCCTCTTAATTATGGTGCATTCACCAAAAAGAGGGAAATCATTGGTCAGGTACAAAAAGAAACTGCTTAGTATTTGAAGGAATTTGATAATTTTGTTGTAGTTCGTAGCTTGGCAGGTGGTAATAATGCTATGCCAGCACTGTCAAAATATGAAAATTAAAGTGACGATGGGTTTTAATGAAATCCATTTGACAAATATAATTAAGGTGTTTTAATATGAAGCCCTGTAATAAAGACTACCGGTGGACTCCCTGAGGTCCTGACTAATTGTGTAGATTGCTTTTAAGCTTTGAATAGTTTTATTGGATAATGAACTGTTAAGAAGTGTTAGATCTTTCTTAAGCAGAATTTGGTTTGAAAAAGAAGAGGAGAGACAGGCCTGAGGTGTGGCATTTTAAACATAATTAGAAGAGAGATTTAAGTTAACATCTTTGATCTTGCTGTCAGTTTTTGATTAGAGCTGTAAATGCTTTAATCAAGTGCAGTGTAGTCATTACATTTCTAACTGTTTTTAAACTGCGAAATTACTGAGACACTGACATCGGTTTAACACTTCTTGAGAATTTCCAGCAAAGTTATGTTTGTAAACTGGGTGTTTGCAATAAATTGTCATACTGCAATAATTTACCAATTCAGTAGATCATGGGATAATTATACTTTGGGGCTCAAATAATCTAAAAACCCCTTATTAGATTAAATATAATGTTCTGTGGTTGAGGAGAGTGGGCCACTTCAGATTTCATTTAAAAAATAATTTCTAATCTTGTTTTTTTTCAATTAAAATGGTGTTTAAACTAGTAGTTGTAATGAAAATGAATGTATATGAAGCTAATATATAAGAAGCATTATTTAAATGCACCCCATAGAAAAATGACTCTTTTAATGTTACATACTGTGTTTGACCAATGTGGATTCCTTCACACCCGTATTAGAATCAGGGAAGCAGGCACAAGTATTTACCAGGGGTAGAGTAGCGCTACAGTTCTGTTCTCTCAAATTCCTATCTTGCAACATTAAAGATTGCTTGAAGAAATTTCAGAAAGATCAATTTATTTATTTTTTTTACTTGCATCCAAAACAGCACTGAAATGTGGAAATGGCCACAGGGTCAGGTCTGTAATGTCAGTGAGGATGTTGGGCTGGATGGTACCTGCCCATAGGTGGCATGACTTCCATTTCAAATACAGAACCCAGCAGTCCGCGGTCCTTCCTCAGACCTGACCTTGCCTCCCTGTGTTCTTGATCTTTGAGCATGATAGAAAATCCAAATACTTGTCTCTACTGTGTGGGCTAAGGGCTGCTAGGCACACTGTTTTGCTCATGTTTGTCCTCCAGAAATCAAGAAATAAGGCACAGCAAAAATAAAAAAAATACTAAATTCATTCTGTCTGCAACATATAGACCATCCACACAAATAAACACTGTCAGTGGCCTGCCAGCAAGTCCCACCAATTTCTTAGTGACGTCCCACAGCAGACCAGCTGTGCCTTCTGCAGCATGTCCTGCATGCTGACACGTCTGGCAGAGCAGGAGAGAGGGGAGATGTCACCCAAACCTGGGACATCCCACACACCGTGCCCATGGCGGTGCTGGCTGCAGTTCAGGCAGCACCCAAGGGCAAGAAGCAGCTTCTCTGGTAACCCTGACCCAAATCAGCCGGGACCCAAAGGCCATGCCCAGTGGATGGGATGGGGCTTAGAGCACTCCAGGTGGCTGCTTTGGGAGAATCCAAGCAAAAGCTGCTGCCCCATGCAGCAAACTGCTCTGTTCTGGAGCAGTCTGTTTTTGGAAATCTCCAGGTTTGCCCTAAATCAAATCATGTAGTGGTAGTCTAATGTACAGGTGCTGAAAGTATTGGTAAGAGTTGCTGCATTGCTCCATCAGAAGAAATCACACTTGTCATCTTGGGCACTTACTGAAAAATCGGGTTTTGTGACCATTTTTCCTAACAGGGATGTCTTAGAAACAAATTGTGTCTATATGCAATAAAGGTCCCATATAAGTCAAGCTCTTAAACTCCATCTGAAGAGCTTAACTTGATCCTTAAAATATGAGTCTGCTCTGAGGATTGCTATAAAAATTCTGTTATGGGATAGTCTTTTTTTCCGCCTCAGCAATTTCTAAAAGAAATATCTTTGTTTAACAAGTAGAAGAGCAGAGAGTTTTTATTTTATATATATATATATATTTATATGCATATATATACACATAGTCCTGGAAATTCAGCCAGGATTTTAAAATCAGTCTGGATTCTTTCCTTTCTCTATACCTGCTGATAACACTGATTTGCCAGGTCATTGAGTATTTTTCATTGTTCCCTCTGAACCCTTGCTGTGGGTTTAGTGAGGTAGTGGTTTTCTCAGCATTACTCTGTGTGTAATCAAAGGCAACATTGCAGATGGAAATAACTAGCACTTAGCTCATGTGTGTGAAAAAGCAGCAGAATCCGTGGCTGCATTGGTCCTGCGGGGTAAAAAAAAAACTAAACAAACAAAAAAACAAAGGAAAACTGGCTTGAAATGAGAAGGTATAAGTGGAAGAATACTGGAGTCTGTAAGAAGTGTATTGTGTAAGGGGAATAAGGATGTTTATTTTGATATTGTGTCCTTTAGGTGCAGGTTTTTAAATTATTGTATATTTCAAATGAACACAGATTCTAGTAGATGGGTATAAACATCACAGTGATGTATAAAAACAAGATTCAAAATGTAATAAAATGCACTATCCACTAAACTTTATCACCAAACAAGAATACAGCCAAGTGAGCATTTCCTAGAGTTCCCTCCGGAGAATAAAATTCTGGGGCGGAGCTGGAACTTGAACCACAGCCAGCCCAAGAAGTTACAGACTGTCCTGTCCCTCTGTCCCTTGTCCCTCCACCTCCAAGCAGCTGCTTCAGAGCCCCAGAGTCCTGAGAGATCTGCAAGCAAAACCACTTTTGTGACAAAACTACTGTGCATTACACATCACGTGGTTTTCTAGCTGTTAATTACCCAAGGAATAAAATAACATTGTCTTGAAAGGGGTTTTTCCTCTCCAAATTGCCCCCTCTTTGGAGAGATATTGCATTTTCAAGGGAAACTGAAGCTTCATTAGTAATTTGGAACTAATTGCCTTCTTGGAACTAGTTTTCTTCCTTTTAAAAGATGTATTTTTAGTATTGGTAGAAACCTTGAATAATAGCTTTCCTCAGCATTCTCTTTATTATTATTTTTTTAACTTTGGTACTTTCATCCTCCAACTTTGCAATGCATTTGTTTCTATGACATTGACATTTACATTTTGAGCGGTTTAGTTTGTGAAAGAAATGGGAAACACTGAAAGGATGAGCTAATTAATGTTTCCTCAGCCTATCCAAGGAACACTGTCGTGTTAGAGTTTTGCCCCATTTGTAATTTATGCCTGTTAAACTTTTTTTTATCATCTATTACTGACTTCTAGGCTTCTGTTTGCACTTACTGGCTGTAACAAGCATTTCATTTTATATGGACAAAAAATGGTTTTGGTTTCAGTTACTTTTTACTCTACCCGAAAAAAGAGAATGGGATTTGCAAATGATAAATGGGGAAGTTGACTAGCTAACTAATAAAGATTTGTCTTAATCAAGTATGATTTGTCAGAACAGGAGCGCACTGGGGTCAGGGCACACGCAATGAATAATACAGCATTCACTGGAGAGAAGGACCAGGCAAAAGGCCTCATAAATATGCTGCGATTACCCACTGCTAATTCGTATTCAAAGAGTGAGTTGCACTGAAGCCAGCTCCGAGGTTGCTGAGCTGTTCACCTGCTCTGTGGGCTTTACCATGTTTAAGAAAGTTTATATATAGATATAGATATAGATATAGATATATAGATATATATGTTTTGTTGGGTTTTTTTAAAATATACCCACACTGTTTACAGAATACTTTATTTATGCACAGACTGCTGCACTTTTTGGTCAATGAGTTTAGGCATTATTTATTAATCATCTTCTAGGTTTGTTTTATTTTTCTAATATCTGGGTGCTATTTCACTTCTGGTTTTCGTTGTTTAAATATGAATGTGAATACAGCAGGAGATAGTTCCATTCACATTTAAAATGAATTTCCAAACAGTGCAAGAAAGGTTAAAACACCCTTTAGCTTCATGGAAGTATATTAAAGATCAAACAGGCATAGACTTCTTGCTTGTGTTGCCAGCTTTCCTGACTTTCTAATTGGCCTGTAGATTCCAGATCTATCTGGTACATCAGGATGCTGGGGGAAACCTGAACAAACCCAAATGTAATTTTATTTAGCTCTGGCTTTACTTTTTGATGTTGGCTTTGCTTTTTGCTTCAAGGAGCACTTTCTCAGATTGAAACAGTTGAAGGATATACTCTTCTCATAGGTCTTCTGATGTCCAAAAGAGATACTGCAAAAACCCTTGTTCCTATTGATCAGTTTAAGCTACATAAATGGGTCATGAAGAATATGTTTTTAAAAAAAAGAAATTGCTCCAGTGCTTACAGATATAACTAGCACACTTTGTTCTTCATCATTGTACTACCTAAATGTCATATACTGTGGTTTTGTGTACTTCAATAGGATTTAAAATATTCTTGCTCCACTCTTCAATTTTAAAGCATATTTCGAAATTTCAAAACATTTTCTTCCATTTTAAAAACATAATATGACTTCTTTTTTTTTTTTTCTGTTTGCTGGTTGGCTAATAGCCTGCCTCATCTATTTTGTGCTTAGCTCTGTGTCTTGAAGTGCACTTACTGCTTTAAGAGTGAATCAGCTCTAAAGATAGGGCCAAGTTTATGAGCCTGGTGAATGCAGGAGTTTAAGTTGCCAACTCTCTGCCTGCACATTTGAAGTCTTTAAAATAACCAGGAATGCAGAGTCTAGAGTAATTATTTGTACTGTTCCCAGTTTATTGCAAACTGGATAGATGGTAGAGCAATTTTGATTAAATACTGATTATGAATCCAGCTTTAGATGAACCAAAGATCACCGTTGTGTCATCTCGGTGCTGTTTGGAGTCACAGGTTTAATTAAGTGACGGTTTGTGGCTCGAGTTTTAGAGGATATATTTCTGCAACTTAATTTAGATGCAATCAGGGTTTTTAATACTCTCCCCTGCTAAATCACTTTCAGACAAGTTCAAGACGGGCAGTGCTGCAATGAAGCATCACCCATTCCTGCACCAAGCTCAGAGTGAGCAGGGGCTTCTTCTGTCCTGGGAGTGCTTAAAAGTAGTAGCAAAAGAAGGGTTGGCTCCCAACTATACATTTTTAGTGATTGAAATGGGGGTAGCAAGTTGTTTACTTATTGATGCACTAAGGAAGGATTTCTTTTTGTCTTAGAACTTATTTGAAGGAAGAGGGAAGGCGAGGAAGATATGATGGGAGGCATTTGGAGCAGATGAGCACTGCTGGGCTGGGGCATGGCAAGAACAATGGCCAGCCTTCAATGTAGACAAGTGCTCAGCAGAATCAAAGTCTGCCACCTCCTGTGAATGTTGCTGTGAGGATGTTAGTAAGGGAGCTCAGCTAGATTGGTGATGGGAGTAGACAGGAAAAAATACATCAGTTAGGGAGAAATGAGTCATTTTTTACCAGCAGATTGATGTAAGTTAGGATTTCAGAAAAGGTATGAAACTTTAGAAATAGAAAAAGTGACTGGAGGTGAAGTTACTAGGTCTGTCATATATCATCTTTCTTCTTTCTTTATCCTCTTTTCTTCTCATTTATCTGCCTTTTCTTTTTTTAATGGGGAAGGACAAGCTAGGCCTGGACCATGGGAGGTGTTGGTTACGAAATGCTCCCAGTTTGTTCTTAAAGGCATGTGGCACCTTCCTCAAATGTCTTTTCTTCTTTATTTTGAACAAAGCACAAAGTCTGAATTCTGATTAGGTGTTCTGGATGTTTTTCTTTCTGGCTTCCCTGACCTTGGTATCAATGGACCCCTTTTGCCCTTGGCCAATAAAAATAATTTCATGGACATCCATTATAGTTTATAGGGAGACCTTTCCATTTGAAAAATGTTTGTATTTTTACTGTGGTGCACATCTTGGACTTTGGAAGTTTGGGAGGTATTTTCAGGTGTTACTTGCTTCCACAGTAAGACTGGGCAACTTCTTTTATCATCTCTTGCAACTGAACTTCTGGTAGCTGTGGAAGTGTTGGATGTCCTCAGTGAATGCCGTGGATGTCAGTGTTCTTTCCACCTGTGTGGTGTTTGCTTCTGCTGAAGAGGCCAACTAATCCCTACAAAAAGTAGCTAATTTTTATTTTATTGTGTTAAGTGTCCACTTAGCAGCATGCAGGTTAACATCGTGGCAGATTCTTGGGTCATTTGAGCACTAACTCATGTTTCACTGTTCTGTTAATGCTCTACAAATTGTCTCTCCATTGGCTTATGGCTGTTACATTTTCCTTCATTTATCTGTATTAACCTGTACTTGTTTTTTAATAACCTTAATGATCTAAATCATTCTAATAGTATCAGCTTTTTAATGTAAATATATGTCAGCTGTGAACTGGGGAATTTATTGGACTTTTACCTGTGTCCCTGTACTTCAAGATATGTCATCACTTTCTTTATTAACTTTCTGCTGTCAGAAGCATAAGGTATTTGACTCAGCCCTGAATTCTTCAACTCCTGCAACCTATATTTTCCAAGTTTGTAAATCTGCTTGCTGTCACCTCTGAACAGTGAGCTTTTAACACTTTCTAGCATTTTTCCCAGACACTGCTGTTGATGATTTATCCTAGTCTCCTAAAATCAAAACTTTTAACCTGTCCACAATGGAGTGGCTTTTAGAGAAAAAAAAGTCCCAGTCTGTGTCAGCATAGTTTCCAAAAATCTTCTACAAGCTTTAGCTACATCTTCAGAGCATGTGATGTCTCCATGTAAAGACAAAATACAATTTGCACTCCCCAAATGTCACTGTTCACTAGTCAGGGCTGTGGATCTCAGCTTGGAACTGTTCTCCATTCCTACTCTGATCAACACAGTGTGGTTTTTTTAGTGTATTTCATGATTCTGTAGAACAACCATCTTGATTTTTAACATGGTCTTTGGCTTTTTCTAGTGTAAATTAGTTTGTCTTTTCCAACCTCTAATCACATAGCTCAGATGTATGCATTGTATATATGATGAAATTAATAGGAAATCATGTTTCCAGACATCCTCTCTGTGATTTTATCGGTTTTAACTTTTGTTTTTGTATTTTAAATCATATCAAGTTATCTGCTGCATCTTATGAAACTTATACACACACACACACATACATACATACATATGCATACATACATATACATAGATAGATATATACATATATGTGTGCACAAGGTACACTTGAGAGAAAAAATGAAAAAATTTTCTATAAACTATGTTGGATTATTTTATTTTTTCATATGAAAAGAAAAATGGAGTCTGTCTTCAAAATTCATAAAAACATATGTTTATCCAAAAGCTTGGAGAGGCTCATTCCCTGTCATTCCTGTCTCTTGAGTAAATGTATTAGTCATTCTTAAGGGAAAAAAGTATTGACTTGAGTGATTAAAAAAGTTCTTTCAGAATCGGTTTAGCTGATAAAGTACATAAATTCTTAAATGGCTGGAGGCAAAAAAAGTAAAAGAAAAACCAGTCAAGCATAACTTATTTGGCATCCTTCATGTGTGTGTAGGTATTAGAAATCAAGCTCTGTGGACCACATATTAAATAATTACGATTTGTACATGTAAATAAATACTGCATACAGGTTACAGGCAAATTCCAAAGAAAGGGCTTTTTCAGGAGTGCATTGCTAGAAGTGATCATTGTCTTTTGGGTTTATCTCAACATAAAAGTTGAAAATCATTGCCAATTTGTGCACATATGAGGGGGGAAGTTAGGTTTGCATTTGTTGCTTTTAGGGTGGGGGGGTGTTGGGTTTTTTCAGGCGGGAAAAGTGTATTCATTCCTCTAATTAATTTCAGTGTTTTAGGATAAGAAACGTTATATTTTTCTTGCATAACACAGTCTCACAGAACCAGGCACCATTTGTGTGGGACTCACAACATGGCATTTTTGAAGTGCTCTGCACTAAAGAGGACGATTTCTCATACTTTGTTCAAACACCTTTAGGGCGGAATACATTTAGAGCTGTGAATTTTAACATTCACCATTTAAGGCTGATGCTTGTTAATATTATGTACTTTTTCAGAAATATTTTTTTCTGGCCATCACAGCGTTGTTGAAGTCTGAGATAATTGCTCTGTCGAATATTCCTGCCCTCTGTCAGTACACAGATAATAATGATGTAAATGCATTCACCCTTTTGCTTCTCACAGTTTAGCTGTAATTTTAGAACATAATTTTATGCATCTCTTTGGGAATTTCACTTAGAAGAAGCAGCACCACTCAGTCTTTGGTTGGACTTGGGTCTGCACTGTACTAAACACTGTCCATACAAGACAACAGAAAGGTTGGCATAATCCCCAAATAATTGACATTGTTAAGATTCTATGGAAATAACACCATTACTGGCAACAAGCAACACCCTTCAGTTTGTGTATTGGTCTTAATTCATGCATCTGCACTACAGTATATCTTACAAACCTGACCTTTTCACATAACTGTAGTAGCTTCATCAATGACTTGCATTATAAGTAGGCTGGAAGGATCTATACAGCACTGTTGCACTAAAAGCACAAATCTGCCACGTAGATGAATGTTTTAACTGGCAGGAAAGCATCAGAGTTGTGGGGAAGCTTGAAAAATGGTAGCAAGCAGATAGCAATGTTATCAAGTTTGTAATTAGCTGTACTGTGGGCTAATGCTACATTTTTCCTAGTCCCAGGTACTTTCAGTTGCAAACCAAGTGAAGGGACATGTCTTCATATCGAGAAGTCTTTATTTTCTTTATGTAATAGTTTTTTTTTACTGTCTTGACCTTCCAGCTAAAAATCAAGTTTCACTGTCATCAGTGAATTTTCTGAGTAGAATGAGGATATGACGAGGATAAAGGTGTCAATTTATGTTTGCAAATTTATCGTGAGATGATGTTACCTCCGTCATGTCTCTTTGTTCAACTTATGTTGTTATTTTAGCCCAAAAAAGGCCAAAGATCATCAACGAAAGTGCGTGTAGAGTAAAGCTGCTCCTGTAAAATTGATGATCCGTCCAATTATTTATCTATAGAGGCTGCTGGGAAGAAACGCAACTATCTCAGTTCTCAGACCCCTCTGCTAGGTTGAACTTCATGGCTGAAGGTTTAATCCCTAAGTGTCATATCAACAATTCATTCTGTGATATTCTGGCTGACATGCTCTCCTTCCTTATTTATTGATGTCTTCAGTCATCGACAATGAGAGGAAAATACACTATTCGTCAAAGTGACGGTGTTTTACCCTCACTTACAGTTGATGCTGCTGTCACATTGATGGTTGGAAAATAAACTCAATCATTAAAAAAAGCTAAGAGTGTGAACTTGCCAGTGACAGGAAGAAGATGAAAAAAAACCCAAACCAAACCCACAGTAACTTGCTTAAAATTGGTGTGATAAAAATAAAACTGTTTTTATATGTTTTATATTACAAAAAGATATAAATATCTTTCCTACGAAGATATTTTTGAGCTTTCTTTGTGAGATACCAAACCATTTTAGCCATATATTTTACACTTCTTCCTTTGAAGGAAAATCTGCACCTCATACTCCTTTATGTCTGCAAATATTTTTAGCACTAAATACACTTATTATCATTTCACCTCGTGCTACTAGGTTAGTAATTTGTTGATTTTTTTCCCCTCTCTTTTTAAGGGATTTTGCTTTGGTTTTGTTTTTTTTCTCCCCTAGATTATATCAAACGCATATATCTGTTTGTGCATTACCCTATTTTGAGTGCTTTAATGAGGAAAAACTCAGTATAGTTTCATCCTGTGAGTCTTTTGACGTACAAACATAGGCAAGGCTCTCGTGAATTGCTTTCTGAGCTGCCATTTCTGTAACTGCACTGCGCCGTGCAGCCTTTTCAACTCCAAGCCCATGTATCTTACCACATTTCACCTTTGGGAGGCATTGTATATACAGCTAAAAGTAAAGAGCAGCAAGCCAAGAGGGACAAGATAGCATAATGAGGATGTCAATTTGTGGTCAGAGGAAATATTTATCTTACTTGTACTGTACTTGGCAACTGATAGAGAAATATATATGTAATGAATTTCCTCAGACTTTATCTGGCAGACTGTGTACCTTGTGTTAAATGGATTTAAAAATAACATTGCTTGTCTCAAACTTTTAAAGTTTGAGGTGATTCTACTTTGGATTGTTCCTTGAAAATGGACTGTATTTTTAAAAATAAAAAAGTCTTAATCATCTTTACTAACATATTGGTGAATTTTTAATGATTCATTTTCTCAAGGCTCCCTGAATAATGACATTTTAAGATCCTACTCACTCACCAGAACAAAATCAAGGCATTTTTTTGTTGTTCAGGGGGAAAAAAAGCCATGTTTTTGTAGTTTTACTGTTTTGGTGCATATCTCTGGTAAGCCTGCTAAGTACCCTAAATGAATGTGCACAGAAATGCTGGTTGTCTCACACGTGCTGTGTGTCCTGAGGCAAAGCTACAGCTGCTTCAGCTCCTTCTGCCTGCTTCCCCATCTGTAAAATGGGAATGATTTAACTTATTTTTCTCCTTCAGGGAAATACAGGGAGGGTTTCTTAATATTTCTATAGAGCTTTGAAGATTAAAATCTCCTCTCTATACTTGCTGCTAATATTTCAGCGTTAGAGAAGCATTTGATTGAAGCTGTTTGAAGAGTAAAGTTTTGGCATCTTGTGTTGTCTTTGTACCATAACTTGAGGCCTCTCCACTATAATTTTGCAACCTTTGGTTCAGCGTGAGCTGCGGAAGCAAACAACCCCTGTGTAAACAAATGGTGATGTCTATAAATTAATGTCTCTGTCTGCTGTTGAAAGCTTCAGGAGATTACAGCCTATCTCTAAACCAGCCAGGAACAGTCCATGGTGGAGCAAAGCAGACACCAGTAGCTGGGCTGAGCCTGAAAAGGCTTTTATTTAAGTATCAATGGTAAATGCTGAGAGGCACTGAGAGTGGTTTTCTTCTAATATGACTTCTCAGTGTCTTTAGACATACAAGGATATCTGGTGGTTGGCCAAAGGCTTCCTGACTTCCTTGGGCTTAAGGAGTAGATAGGAGATATGAGCACCCAGCACCTAGAGCAAGTCTGAAAGTCTTCTTGCCTTTATTTCACAGATCAAAGGTCAGCATCAGTTCCCAGGGCCTAGACAACCTCAGGAGGTTACTGGGGGACAGCTTCTGATTTGGTTTGCTTCTTCAGTTTTATGTTGCTTGAAAAACTTAAAATTTAGTATAATGATGTATTCCTCTCTGCAGTTAGGAGGAGTGATTAGGCTACCACGTGTGTTAAATGCTGTTGTTACAATCTAACTTGGCATTTTAAGGCTTTGCAGTCAGAAGCTGTATTTTTCATGATTCACATTTTCATTTTTTAATGCAGAGCAGATTGGACAGGAGATGCTTGAAAACCTCAGCCATGACAGAGAGAAGATCCAGAGTGCTCGGGATAGGGTAAGTTTGATAATAAGTAATTGCTGATCTCACATTTTATTCATATTGAGCAAATTCTTTGTGCATGCAAAAATAATCCAGATGAGATATAAACACCCTCTGCAGTGGAGAACTTAAAAAGAGTCTTACATGGGCCCATCCTGCCCAGAGAGACTTCTCTCTGATGGGGAGTCACACTGTAGTCACCAAATCTGCTGTTGGAGGCAAGTTTTCTGTCACTCTCATGGTTAGGTCAGTGTTCTGTCCTTTTGTTTGTTATAGAGTCAATTCAAATGATTTCTTGGACTTCCTATGAAATGGGTCAGTGTCATAAGTGAGCTTCTAATAGTTGATCAACCTTACTCTGTAGCTGCAGATGCAAATAGCAGCCTCCTTGGGCAGTTCTGTGTGGAAGAGCAGGTACTGCTGCTCTGTCTCTGCAGCCAAGATAACACATCTGTCATTTCTGGCTTGTGTGGCCTCCATGGGGATCAGCTCTGCTCTGCAGTTAGTGCAGATGCTCAGAAGCCCATCCCCATCCAATGTGCACAAGTTCTCTGAACTTCAGTGTCAGAGCCCAGCCTCTCTGTATCTGGTTTTGCTCACAGAACCAGGAGTTTCTGTCCGTGACATGTTGTTCAGATACTTTCCCAAGTGTCCAATTTTGCCAAAGCTAGGTTCTCCCACACATCTCTTAACTGACCAGTGGCACTTAAAAAAAAAAACTCCTTTATCTGTCCCAGGGAGTTTCCTACCTGGATAGCTTTGATTGGTAAAGCTTCCTATAACAGCATTAATGGGGTATTTTTTGCCAGGTGTACCAGTTGCTTTCTGAAGTCCTGGGCATTAGCTACTTTAAAACACTAAATATAGCTAAATCACGAAATGTAGCTAAGAACTGTGAGGATTGACCAAGTTTTGTTCAGGCAACTTGGTGTCTTATTTCACCTCCACTCCTTACATCCCCGGTGACTGCTGTGTCTGAAATGCTTTTCTGTTTCTAGCTGGACAAATAAAACCTAGGCAATGGAGATGAATGCCATGTATTCCTTTCTGCTGATCCTAGAAATCCCAGGGATGTCGTTCTGATCACTCATTGTACACATGGTTCATAGCATAACTTTGCCTTTTCATTGCTTTCCACCTGAGGAGCAAATTTCTTTGATGGTGAAACTTGTAAGATGCAAAAAGCAAGATTAAAAATAAGAAAGGTATTCTAGGAAAGTGCAGTACACACACACTCCACCACAGCGCGGTGAAAAATCCTCTTGTCATAATGGAAGATCTTAAATTCCAAGTTTTTTATCATAAGCCGCTTAAAATATTTTCCTTAGGGAATTCAGAAAAGTTCTCCAATGGAACCATGTGGGCCCTGTCCCAGCTGTCTGTATACACTCAGATGAGCATTTAGGGAAGATCTGAATAATTTGGCAAGTTTTCCATTTTCTGGAGATTTTTTAAAGACCAGCACAGAGGATGCTCGATCAATGCGTAATAGCTGTACATTAAATACATGGAATTATTATCTTATCAACCAGGGAATTAACTTGTCATCTGAAATGCAATTGTTAACTTTAGTATGATGGGCAGCTTTTTTAACACTTCAATGTTGTGAAAATTAGGAAGATTTTTTTATGAGCAAAATGTAAATTAGTTAATGTCTCAATGGTTTGGTTAAATTTACATATATGAATTTTCCTGTCTGTAGAGTAGAACTACATTTTTCTTTAGAAGGCAAAGAGAAGGGATAAAAGCTCTGCTACAAATCAGGTAGGTTAGCTGGACTATACAGACCATTAAAAGATGCAACATTAAAAGATGCAAAATTTGTCTAAGGCAGACAAGAGATCAGTGTCAGCATCTTGTTCATCATCCTGCTTTCTCATTATTACTCTTAATATTATTTTTAAGCACCATGTAGATTTGCCGTTGCTAATATCAAAGCCTGTTTCAAAATGTTTTCACTACAGCAGTTCTGTGAAACATACGCTATTTAAGAGGTTCACATTCCACCAGTTCCAGTCCACACCTCTGTGGTGTGCTGGTATTGGTAAAGAAATGATGGAAGAACTGCAATCAGACAATTCAGTTTTAAATAAAAACAAACTTACAGTTTGAAACTCTTTATGTGGTTTTTTTTCTTCTGCCAGAGCAGGAAGAAAAGGTGTTTTCTTAGCATTCTCTTGGGAGGTAGCTAGACATCTTCCAACTATGTGTGTATGTGTTTGTTTCTTTTTTAACGTTTCTTTCACTTATTTTGTGGGTTTTTTATTACCATAAAAACATGAGGTCATCTTGCTTAGAGGAGTTTGTTAAACCTCTAAGATTCAGCTTCCCCTTCCTAACTATCAGCACTGATTCTAGCTGTCAGGTAGAATCCTGCAGCAAGAGAGGAAAGTTAGGATCAAACATTTAATAGTAAAAAGGAGAGCGCTACTTTTCTGTGAAAAGGGAGGAGAAGCCCCAAGTGTTAAATGCATCTTTATGAATAATAAAAGACCAATGTAAAGCATACATTTGTACTTCAGATTCCCTTCTAGCATAGATAAGAACTTGGCTTTTTAATGAGCCTTTTAAAAATTATTGTGACGTTTTTTCTTCTGTTACTTGTGTCAAACCGGGCTAAACTGCTTTTCTGGAGTTTGAATTGTCTAGATGAATCAGGAAAAAATGAGGGAATGGCCTCCCTGGAATATAATGCTCATCTTTGTTCCATCATAGCACATAATTACAGAGATCTGAGAGTCTGTGCAAGCCTTCCCACTGAATATGATATTGCTAAGAGCAAGACTTGATTGGTGTTATCCAGTCCCAGCTTCTACTTGGTATTTTCTTAATAGCTTTTAGAAGAACAAGGAGGAAATTTATTTTAAAAGGTTATGTGACATTGATTGCAACTACTGATTTCAGTAACAAGCATTAAATCTGGTAGCAAATATTTACAGTATTGTGCTCCAGAATAGAAACTGGGTTTAATATTGCTGCTGTTCAAATATTCAAGATATAATAGTGATTTGTTATGGTGAAGGTGATTTGTTATTGGAAGATTGCCACTCTCTTGGCAACATTGCTGTTTTGATGGATTTATAACACAGGATACATTTTGTCTACTACAACAAAGCTTTTTCAGTAAGAAGTCAATGACTCAGGTAATCCTTTCAAACTGATTTGATAATGAAGAGGTAAATATTCAGCTTTCATACAGAGAAGAATATTTTTATGAATGTACACACAGCTGTGTTTTGGGGCATGTTAGAAACAGTGGTCCCTGCTATTCCATAACTGAAATAGTCATAATCATTACATTATCTTTTTACAGTAGGTTTTGATGGCCTACTGTTTCCAAGATGTCTTAAATGTCAAAAAATGTCTCTTCTCTACTTGCCAGTGGCAAAAGAGGCAATAGGAGAGTAACTCCATTCTTCCTATATCTTCTTCATTTCTAGATTTCCTTTTGCGGGACGCCAATAAACACAAAAAGAGAGGGAACATTTTAATCCCTTTTAAAAAACAATAGAAACAAACATGAAGTTCGTTTGCTTCATAACATTTCATCTCCCCAATTTCATTTTGTACCTATTTTGCAATGTTTTTGAGAGCTGTAGAGTACGACACCTAATTAAGTGTAGCTGTAAACTGCAGGTTTCCTTTGTCCTAATAAACTACAAAAATGGTCTTTTCAGTGAGTGAGAGATCCTCACATGAAAAAAACCCACATACCCTGTACAACTGTTCCTTCTGTACATATATATACTATTCACAAAGCATTTGAGCACCCAGGCCGGAGGTGACTGCAGTAAGGTCAGTTCAAGTTTTGTGTTTAAGGGGTGGTATAGACCTATTTCTTTTACACAGAATTGCTAAAAGGACGTATTTTATATATATTCTTTTTTTTTTCTTTATTGTCTTTGAAAAACAGTGAAAGAAATACATGTTTTTCTTTTCATAAAGCATCAGGAACACAGCACATGGCTGTCTCCTCATCCCTTGATCCCTTCACTAATATGTACAACCAATACACATACATGTGGGAATTATGGATACCAATATGCACAGCTTCTACCTGTAACCCTTTATTTGTAAAGCTTTTGTGCTTTATCCTGCCTCAGTGACTTATCTTCCCTGGGTTTCATATTTCTGTAAGTGAAAACAAGACAAAATATTTTTAGATTTCAGAGCTTTGCTGGCTTTACGAGCTTTTTTTGTGCTAAACCTGAAGTTGATTGTCTCGGATGGCTGTAGAAATACCTGTCCTTTGTACAGAATGGAGGACGTGTGCCTTTTACCTTTAATGGGACTCTTTTCTCCTCAGCTTAGAGAAACAGATGCAAACCTGGGGAAGAGTTCCAGGATTTTGACGGGAATGTTGCGAAGGTAAGGCCAAGGTAGGGACATTTATGCTCTTTCTTTTCTTCTTCTCTCCCTCCGTGTCTTTATTTTTGGTTTTACTTCAACCTCAGCATTTTGCTGGCGTACCTGACTTTTTTTACCCAAGCTGCTGTGTAGGATGTCCTTGGATGAATGCTGGCAGTGGTTAGATAGAAGGCTTTGTCACACCTATGGAAAGAGTTTCCTGTAGCCTGCAGGATAGCCCTTATGTAACGTTTCGTCATCTTTGTTCCTTCGTATTTGTTTAGGGGGTTTTGGATGTGTGTTCTAAAATTAAACTTTTTTGATGATGATTTCCTGTGTCCCTTATTCTTGAGTGATTTTGGTATTTGGAGGGGGATTTTTGCTTGTTAAAATTAGGAAGTTTGTATTCGCTTTGGGGCAGCATAGATCTTTGTGCAGGGAAAAGTTTAAAATTATCAATTCTGCCTAAATAGATGGGGCAGACACACTGTCAACCCTTGTGGTTTGATCATGTTTTTCCCATGTTTTCAATGTTATGAAAATTGTCCTTGCGATCAAAATGAGGTGATACAAAAAGGAAAATTGTGCAATGTCCTAAAACTCTACATGGGACTGAAGCGGGGGTTATCCACTGATTACTTCTCCCTGTAAATTTACATCTGTGCATTCTTGGACAGATTTTTTTGAATTAGTGGCGTCTCTGGATATGGGTTCTTCACCCTGTGAAATGGCACCTGAGCTTCTCTGTGATGTCTATATTTCTGTATATATTAAGCTTCCTGAGGAGGAAAAGCATCCCTCTAATAAGCAGTGCTGGGTGGTAAGAAGACACAGTTTTAAAGGAGTTTAGTGCATCCTCTGAAGAGTTCAGTCTGAAATTACCCTTGCCACAGACTTTCATGTTGTGTGTTTGCTTAATGCACTTTTCTTAGTTTTTAAAAAAAAAAGAAAAAGAAAAAAGAAAAGAGAAATTTTTAACAGAGCTCTTGGTTTGTCACTTGGCTTAGGAAATGTGAAAACTGGATTTTTATAAGTTGTTCTTTAGCACAAGCTTTATCTCTTTATCAAGTCTCCTCAGAAAAATACCTTTGTTAGTTCCTTGTATACCAAATTGACAAAGATTAAAATGAGTGAACCTCATGCCTTCATCCCACATATTTCTTACAATTCCAACTCCAAAATGTAACATATAAAATTCTCTGATTAAGAGTAATATGTAAATGACACAAGCTAAATTCAAAAATCCATGGAGGAAGGAAGTGGCAATTGAAAGGGATGGTTCAGTGACTGTAGACAATCAAAATAAACTATAAAAAAAAATGAAGGAAAAGAAAAGACACCAACCAAACCAAAGTCTCCCCAGGAAGGGCTCTGCGACATGAGCTGTAACGAATATTCTGCATATGTCTCCATTTTGTCAAATCTCATTAAAGGGGTTTCTTGCTTTGTGTCAATTGAGCTGTCCAAAAATCATTCATCATTTTAGTGTAAAAAAATTCATGCAGTTATTTAAATAATATCATATTAATGTTAAAGTTCAGCTGTCATTTAATAGTATGGCTTAATCAGACATAGCATTTAGGAAAAATAGTTTTTTCGGGCTTTACTTGGCTTTCAGGTTGGCAGATTCAAATAAGGATTTATGGGTTTCTAAACCAATGTATTCTTTCCATGTTTATGCTTGAGGTACCCCAGCCTTTTTTGCAGCACCCTGTAGTCTGTTATTTTCAATAAAATAAAGTATCTCCTCATATTGTGTTTGAATACATTTGCAAGTAATTTGGAGAAGCTGAAACAAAAACATATGCTGTAACCTTTGACTTTGTTTTGTGTTTGGGAATCACAGTTAGGAGTCCTAGTTTATAAGTGTTCCATAAGCCAAATGAAAAATATGATCTTTCTGAAATATACTTGGGCTCTTCTTTTCAGACAAAAGGTTTATGTAGTCAAACACCACGGTGGCATGTTGCTGTGTGTCAGAAAGGCACTGGATTTCCTTTTTCTTCAACAAAAATGCTGAGCTGAGTCGCCCATCTAGATGAAAGGCAGGTTAGGATTTGAGTTCAGTTCAGGTAAATGTGCCAAAAGCAATACCAGCATAGGAGCAGCTTGCAGTAGACAATTCTCAGGGTGTTGTTTAACACCACATAATTGATAGACCTACAGTGAATTTAATTTGTTTGTGTCTGTTGGGTAGAAGGGTCTTGCATTATCTCGGCCTCGGCATCATCCCAATTTGTTTAGTTACAAGAGTAATCATAAAATACAGACCCCAAGAAATCAGCATGTATTAGACAAATACAACTGTAAGAAAAATAATTGGCACAGATTGGCAGTTGTGTCCTAATTCCTGCATACTTCAGTACACACCACACAATGTTTCACATAATTACTGGGACCACTAAAGTAAAACACTGGAGGACCATTCTCCTCATCAATATTACACAGAAAAGGTAATGTTAAACTGAACATTGCTCAATGTAGTTGCTGTTCCCGCAAAATGTATTTGCTGATATGCTTGAAGTCATATGCCATGCTAACACCCTGTGCTTCAAATTAATGCCTAACTCTTTCTAATTTTACTGTCTGGGAAAGGTAAAGCAGCATCTCTTGAATCTGGCTGAATATATTAAGAGATCAGGTATTTAGATAGCTAGAGGGCTAAATTACTGCCTTTGTATTGGCTAAATTCCCTGGCCATGTGTTTGTGCATAAAATGTTCTGGAGATGGGGAATAAAAGCAGAGGCAGGTTTTGTAGGTTGCCAGAACTCACTCAGGAAATCAGTGGCATAATAGGGACAGGTCTTCCTATCCCAGCTTCCTCCAGCAATAAGGTACCCAGCCTTATGCATTGGAATTTGTTGTCTCCCAATATTTTGGGTATGTGGGTAAGAGTATTTTTGTAATAAATATTTTTAAATATTCTCACATTGAAATTTCCTATACAGTCACTATATTTTTTTTTTCTGTAGAAACTACTTCTGCTAAACTAATACATTCCTCTCCTGGCATGGCATTACTAGGACAAGGGGGAATGGCTTCAAACTGAAAGAGAGTATGTTTAGATTAGATATTAGGAAGAAATTCTTTATTGTGAGTCTGGTGAGGCACTGGAATAGGTTGTCTCAGGTCTCTGTCCCTTGGCCTGTACCCCAGTGTGAATTGGGGAGCGCACAGTGTGCTAGAAAGAAGTAGAAAAGAATGTGGTCTGGAATATCTTCAGGTTTTTTGCCCATATCCTAAGCCAATAGCCTAGAAAAGCTTATAAGAAAAGAATTTGGAAAGTCTCCAAGCCACACACAGCCCAGTGGGAAACAAACAAACCTAAAAGTAACCAGATAAAAATTTCAGTAGATTTGAATCTTTATTCAATTAGCAGATACATTTTGTCTAGCCCCCTTCAAATTGCAGGAAAATATATTAGAAAAATAGCTGCTACACTCCAGAACAACTTTTTATCCTCTCTGGTCCACCTGGAAATTTTTATGCCCAAAATACTCTTTCAGTCTTCAGATTTTGTGTTCTGGATTATCAGTGATGCTTTGAGAACCTTATGAGCACATCTGCTCTTATAAAAGTGACTTTTAAAATTGGATTCCCAACAGGACAGTGACACTACCTGTGTCTGATGGAAATGAAGCAGTAAGGGTTCGGTTCAGCTCTCAGGTAATAAGTGATGTGCCTTGCCAACAGCTCTATGACCAGTGCGACTGCAGTCCGAAATGGAATGCTCGTTCTGGTCAAGCTTCTTCACTCTTCTTTCCAGGAAAATTCTGGGAGTCCTGCTTCTTGCATCACTTCTAGTCAAACTTCCTTCTACTTTTGAGCTCCAGCATAGTCCAGACCTTGCAGTTATTTTCCAACGTTTCATAGAATTGTAAGACAATTTAGGGTGGAAGGGGCCTCTAGAGGTCACTGGTCCAACCTCCTGTTCAAAGCAAGTCCCATTAGAGTCAATTGCTCAGACTCTTCTCCAGTCAAGTTTCAAACACATCCAAGGCTGGAGGTAGCAATGCCTGTCTGAGCAATCTGTTCCAGTAGCAGCTGAAATAACCAATTTTTCCAGGTATCTCACTGAAATTTCCCAGCGTCCAACTTGTGTCCATTGCCTCTGGCCCTAAGCAGAAGTGATTTAAAACATGATTTTTAGAATTGTCCTCCTGCATTTGGGCCTGGATTGCAGTTTTTTTCTAGTAGTTTTCAAACAGCTTCAGCAGGGGTGATGTTGTGGTCATGGAGCTGAGGGGACATTTGGTGTAGGGCAGTGCTCTACCTTCACCCGCTGACCTGGCCCATGGCCGTTCAGCAGTGTATGCACAGGACTTCTTTATTTGCTTTCTCTCACTCCCGGAGATGTTCAGGGTTAAGGATGTCTGTTCTGCCTCCTGGCTTGGCTACAAAGCCCACATTTCCATATGTTAAGAGCAGCAGCAGGGACAGTCATGTCCATGTGGACACAAACCCAAACAAAAAGTGAGTGTTAACTCTGCCTTTTTCCCTATTTTCCTACTAATCTTTGTTTCCATCCCCAAAAGTCCATGACAAAAAACTGTTTTTCTTCTGAGCTAAAGCATGTCTCAGTCATACTTGGCCATGACTGTTGAGTCTCCACAGTTTTCTGAAGGCAGGTCTCTGTATCCCCAATCCAGAGTGGGGTTTAAGATACAGCTATATTTGCCTTGTTTTCACGCTAATAGAGGAGTTTCTCTTTCCAGGATGTTTGGTCTCAAGCCAAAAGAAGTTTGAGTAGAAATTGTTTCAACAACTTTTTGGGTACATATATTTCTATTTTTACTTTGAGATTTATTTCTACACTGAAAAATTATTGAAAGGGTAAATCCTCTAGCAAGATGTCTGCTCCATGTTGAATATTTACAGCTGCAGCTGTTTACTTCAGTAATTTAGACCTTGATTCGGGAACATATTTAAGCATGTGGTTAACTTAAACCAGAGGAACAATTCCCTTAACTTGAGGGAGACTGAATAAGGGGGGGAGTAAGTGGCAGAATGATTCTGGGTCATCTCTTGGGCTTTTATTGTGCTCCTTGCACACCATGTTCGCAATATTTCTGTTGTTAACTGGAAGCCGTAAAATACGCATAGGGTATTTTAGTGCTTGTTACTGTCAGTATAATAACTTTTTTCATAATTTTCCTGACTTTTAAGCATTTAATATAGTTACTTGATCCTTATATTATTGTACATTTGTGTTTTATTATGCAGCTAACCTTTATCAATTATGAAGTGTTGAATCTTTTCAGAAGGAAACTGATAAGCTCTGTGGTGCTGTTAATCACGGTCTAGTCCTTGGATGAGGAACATACTGCTTGTTATTCTAGATTAAACCTTGACAATAATTAGTACCTAGTTGTTCCTTGCTTTGTCTGACTTTAAAAAGAAACCTTGTTTCTTTGTTGAAGTGATGGACAAAACATCTGGAAAACATAAATGTGTTGTCAGCAAAATTCCCAAGGGTGACCATTCTTCATCGTTAGGAGTCCAACCAAAAAACAGGAAATGTACCTCTCGGTCTGAACAGCAAATATTTTAAAGGAGTGTGGGACAGTGTGGGTTCCCTGTCCTTAGTTTAGGTATGATGTAATCTGATGCATGTAAGATGCATTTCTTGTTTTTAATAATCAATGGAAAACCATTTTCTAAACCTCACTGGTCTTTCTTAAACAGTGTTGTGTGTGTGCTGTTTCCACAATACTTTTGAAAAATCTTGCCCTACTTTAATTCAGTGTTAGAAATAGTGTTCAGTTCATGCACCATGGAGGGTGCAGAAGTCTTTTGAGCTGCTGTATAACCACCAGCATCGGTGCACATGGAGAGTTCCAGGCCATAGCTACTGAATGCTTTGCAGAAAGGGACCAATTTCAACATTGCAGGCATGTAGCTGGGATTAGTTTAATGCCACCGTAGCCTTTGCAAACCTTCATCTCTAACAATCTAAGTGATACAGAGTTAAGTTTTCTTCAAACCTGGAAGAAAAAAGGAACATCATGATTGATCTTTACATCTAGTAACTTAAATGCGTAGGATAAAATAAGTCAGTGTTTTAATCTCCTTGTGCCCAGGCAGCCTTAGAAGGGGATGTCCCTCATTCAATGAGATAAGAGCATTTATGTGGTAGCATTGTTTTATTTTTCAGATTGTTGGAAAGCTTTATCCACATGACAAGCTGCCTACACTATGTCCATTATGAGCAGGGTTCTCAGCATTCTTCAGACCATATCTCTAATTCTCTTTTTCCATTCCTTTTTGAAGCATACAATGGTCTTTGTTCTGTCCCCTCCATTCCCTCTTTTCTATCATCTGGAATTGCTATCTCATTTGCTCCCCTTCTGTCTACTTGTGTCCAGCTGAACAGCTGGAAAGAACATTAAGGCACAGTTGTGTTTCTGCAGGAAAGCAGGATCCCAGTGGATAATTATCCTAGCTAGCCCTAGACTGCGTATACCCACCATGTGCAGCATCGTAATAGGTCAAGTATCAGGTAACCCTTTGTGGTTGCTTTCTGTGCAGGGATATGGTGGCTACCATTAAGGAGCCAGAGCCTGAAAAGGTTCACGGTGTTGTGAGTGAAACAAAAGGCATTTCACAGTCAGCATTGTCGTGTCTCAGCTGCAGTAGGTATCTCATGCCATGCTTCCTTGAGTAGCCATGTCTTATATCAGCATGAGTAGTGCAGGGCTTTCCTGTGGTAGTTACAAGGAGGTTCCAGTAGGATGAGTTCTCTCTGATGTGATGTTCAGGAATAGTGAAGGTAGTGAACATATTTCGAATATGGTAGGATTGTTTATGTGAAGGAGAGAAACTGTTAAGCAAATGCTGGCATTGGTAATTGCTGAAATAATTGGAGACAACTCTTCAGAAATCAATTAAGTCAATCTCTTTAAGGCCAGTAGTTGATTAGGAATCGTATTCTTGACACCACTCAGACTATAAAACAATAAAAAATTGTTTTAATAAAAAATTGTTTCAATAAAAAATTGAAAAAACAATACAGGTTGAATTTTACACATTCAGTTTACTGCAGAGTGCTTAAGCCATAAATTCCTAAACGTAATATTTTCTGAACACTGTACATGATATCTTGTCACTGGCTCACCTCATTTTAATCCATAAATTTACCTAAGGAAATAGAGCTAACTTGGAAATTATTTCAGAAAAGTTCATCCCTTTGTGTTACAGCAGGATTGACTGACCCTGTTTAAATCCTGGCAGAGATTTGTTTGGCCTGCTCTGCACTGATCAACATTCCCCATCTCTTCAAGCGGCTATTTCTGAGTTTTCCCTAATGTTTAGCCCAAATCCTTTTTCCTGGGTAGACAGAGAGCTTTTATGTGCTGGTGTATGTGAGGAGATTTCTGGTGACTTGTGCTGTGGAAAGAATTTCTGCTCAACTTTTCAAGAACTAGAGAACATAAATAATAGTGTACAGAATTGAATTACAGGTTCTAGTTTTCATCAAGCCAAGCCTTTTGATGGGATACAGGAATGTAAAAATGGAAGATTTGGATGGTGTTCTAATAGGCAAATCCTGGAACCTCAGCCTCTCCAAACAGTAGCTTCATGTGTAGGTGTCACAGAACTTTGCAAATAGAGACACCAAAATTAAATCATTCTCATGAGGTTGCGTGTCTGGACTAAAACTAGACTGTATACTATGCTAACTAAAAGCAACATTTGAAACTCAAAACTGACGAAATACAGAGATTTAACTTTTTTGGTGGCACTTCTAAAAACTTACAGAAAAAACAGTAATTGTGTCAAACAGACATCATTTTAACTTCTCCCACCCTTGCCCATAGACACGCCAGCATTTTGGACAGAGATAGTGTTTGGAAACAAATGGAGGAATGCAAATTGAATTGCCTAGTCTTCTGTCAGGTAAAAAACCTCCTCTGTGCATTCTGAGTATGATTTCCAGTGGCACTTGGCACTTTTCTTGCCACACGTGATTGAAATTGTTGGCTTTTAATAAAAGCAAAGTTAATTTGGCTTTCCAGAGTGATTCTGATCACACACTAAGGACTTTTGTCTTTAAGAAAACAATGAAGTCATCAAACTGATATAAAACTGCTGTGTTATCAGAATCTTGTCCTTATTAGCTAATCTTTTAGACTAGATCATTTTCAATCTAGTTCATAGTAGCAGGTCAGACTTTTGGCTGTGCTCAAGAGGCATGAGAGATTAAGTGACCAACGGCTGGAAAAAGGAAAACTCAGCTGAGTATAATTTTTGTTCAAGTCAGTGAGTGGTGTTCTACCACAGAATCCAGGATCTGAACCTGCAGGTTATAATTGTGTGAGTAGTTTGCTCTCTGTAGCCCTAATGTTGAACAAGGAACTCTATTATTGAGCAAAGCTTGGTTGGGGTGGGGTGCGTGGTGTTTTGTTGTTGCTGTTGCTGTTATTGTGGTAGTTTTACAAAGAAGGTCATAAATTATGACTTTGAGGGATCACTCAGAGTTTGTTACAGATAAATTAATGCTGCTGTGGGACAAGACCAAAACTGAGGAATAATTTGTATCCCTGGTAGCATGTAATATATTGTATTGGACCTTTAAAACTCTGCAGAAGAAATATTCACACATCACTAACCTGCTGAGCAGCTCTGAAGAATAACAAAGCCATGAATGAGAAAGTGTGGCCATACAGTGACAGATTGTTTAGTCTACTTGGTGATTGGAAGGATGAAAATTTCCTAATTCTGATTGGCTCTCTAACTAATATGGAAGACCCAACCCAAGCCATTCTATAGTTCTATGATTTGAACCTAATCAAGGAGACAAGGAAAATTCAATGTGGAAATTGTACAAAATGGGAAAGACATAGGAAAACATTTTTGCCATAAACACTGAGATTTATGTTCTCTGCAACATTTGTGTAGCTCTAAAATAATTCATGCAGGATCTCGCTGTGTAGCACTTATTACCTCAGAGCTCTTGTTCAGCTTTGAATTTGCCATATTAACCAAAGTGTGACTCAGAAGGTTTTTGTAACATCTGTGAGTTGGAGAAAAGTCTTCATCTTGTCTTTTACTTGCTTAGTAGATCTACTGATAGTTTAAGCTTGCAACACTATTTTTTCTTCTTGAAAAAAAAAATTGCATTTTGAAATTATTTTTACACCAACTCCCTGCTTTCCTCCTCATAAAAATGCTTGTGCAAGTGAAAAAGAAACCCACTGTTGTTTCTCTGACATGCTTATCATGGCCACAAATAATGCATTGAAATGGGGAATTGTTTAAGAAACATGATTCTAAGTGTGTCCAATCTTGCCTAGATGTTGGGAAGCATATGGTCTACTTTATCCATGCCAAGAAACTTCCTTGCTACTTTCTGTCACCGCTGTATTTTTCAAATGCAGTTTTCAGCGTGAATGGCACACACGTGTTGATTGTGAAGGTAGCATTCTTTCAGTACAGCCTTAAGCTAATTACTCTTAGTGGCAGTAGGGCTTTGTAGCTCATTTGTGAACAGCTATTTATGCTACTACACCAGTACAAAGCAATGTTTCACATTACCAGTTTACCAGACTATTACACCATTGTGTTTTAATCCACTGTAGGTGGATGGAGAATATGAGCCATCTGTTTTATTTAATGATATAATCAGTAAACAATATATGCACTTTACACGTTTGGTCATTAAAGATGCCCATATTGTTGGACCCTGTATTTACATTGTAAATTGATGTATTCACACATCGGCTTGTTCTGGTGTCAAAGGCTTGCTGTGTTCATAAGCTGGTACAAAGCAAGCTCAGTAACTGCTCAAACCCAGTGCAGGTGGTCGAGCTAGTTGCCACACAGATCAAAAGTCAAACAACTGTGAATCTTCCTTTGAAAAGGCATTTAGAGAGACAAGGCTGGTCTTATCTTCACAAACAAGAAAGAGTTATAGATATACATCATGAAGTTATGAGAACAAAAGGGGGTTTTATAATCACTCTGCGTCAGAAAATCCAGTGCTGCAGACTTTTGTGAAGACATCTTTGAAATATAAAGAACATCTTATTTTCGTGGACAAAATTTAAAGGACTGAGTCTGAATTATTAAATATGAGAAGGTTCAGTCATTTCAAAACTTTGGAGACAAGAAGTTGCTGTCTCTTAGAGTTGATTTAATTTAATTTTATTTTCAGCAATGCTTAAGCAGAATGAAACAGACAGTAACAGCAAAGGCCAATCTTATTCAAGGAATAGAGGTGAATGGGTGTATTTGTGCTAGAAACAAAGGAAATCAGTCATTATTTCAGTTTCCCCAAAGTATCCTACATGAGTGCCAAAAAATAACCACCAAAATACATTAAAAATTCATTTATAAGTAAAATCTTGTTTGCTGGCACGTTTGTAAGGAGGTGAAAGATCACACGGTCCCGTATTGAAACAGTAATGTTCATTTTAGTGTTTTACTTAACAATTTGTGCTTAAGATACCTGGAATTTGAGTTCTTTATTGGAGGTCTCAGTCTCACCTCTCATTGTGTTTTATAAGGAAACAGAATTGGTTTTATCACCAGGTGAAGGCCTGGCTGGCATTGATGGTAGACAGGGAGGGGAAAGGGCTTGTGGAATTCGTGTGGCTGAGGGTGAGCTGGCAGGTCCACAAGGCTGGAGGAGTCTTGAGCTTCACACCACAGCTTGGTTTCTGTGCATTTCGGTTTCTGTTCCTACATAATGCAGATTCAGTCAGAGGCGCTGGGTATATTCCCGCTAACAAAGACCGTGTGCTGAAGTGTGTTCGCTTTCCATTTACTCTTACAAACATGAGGAAATAGCTTTCTAAGTCTTTAAATCTATTTCAAAGGCAAGCTAATTATATTATTGGGTTTTTTTTTTAATCTTGAGGTATGAAGAAAGAAGATTTTTTTACTAGGACATTTTTATGCTGGCATGAATTTTAGAGATAAAGTATTTTCAAGTGCATGAGCAAAGAGAAGAAAACATCTCATTTTATGAGCTATTATATGTATTTCAAAATATACAATATTTTCATGGTTAAAATATTTAAAATAATACAAAAGATTCAGCTATAACTGTCCCTTTTATATCCTTTTCATAGGTATTTAATGTAAGTTGAATATTAAGCATTGGCATGTTTCCATAAGCTTCATGATGAAGCCTTTTGATTTTGAGATATTATGTACCTAACTTCTTTCTAATCTTATAAAGGGGCTGAGATTTTTTTTTTTCCCGTCCCAATCCAGTATAAATAATCAGAAACTTGGCTACTGATATTTGATTCTTAGCTTTGTCCTGGGTATATCTTGGGTAACTGTGAACACATCTGTTTCTGTGCATCCCTAAAATGAGGATAATGTTCCATATCACAGCAAAGCATTCCAAGAGCAAATGCCCTTAATTAATCTGTGCATGGTCCTCACGTGACCTGATGAGAGTTTGTCAACGACAGACTGACTGGTAGCAGTGCCCATCCTGATCTGGGGTCCTGGCTTAAATGGATTTAAAAGGGGTGAAAGAGAAGCATGGGAAGAATTTAGACTAGAGTGGTATGGAGTATCTGATTTCCCATAATAGTCCACTACCAAGTGCATGTCATCTCCTTAGCTATTGAACATAGCTAAGAGAAAGTGGAGGTATCAATTCTTCATTGCCTTCTTCGACAATTTTGAGGGCTACAGGTGACAAGCTCCGTTTATGCTGGGTGATTTTGGGTTTGTTGCAGACAGAAAAGACTATTTGAGTTGGTTCAACAAATAGAATTGATGCATCCCATATATATATATATATATATATATATATATATATAT
>VZTX01004625.1:61613-147484 GCA_013400915.1 Pardalotus punctatus | reverse complement strand
TATATATATATATATATATATATATATAAAAGCAGTAATGTTAAATATGATGTGCTAGCCCAGGAAAGTCCTACTTCCTTATCAATCTCTCCCTACCACTTCTGTCAGAAATGATGTTCCTATTATAGCTTGTGGACTGTGATGTATTATTGCTGGCTGCTGCCAACCCGAAATCAACCCGTACTTTACAAACGTCTCTTAAGTACTTTAGGGTTCCTCAAAGCAGAAGCAGATCCCTACAGATGCAATGTTTTATGGCTTACTATCACAGCACTGCTATTTCCTTCTCAAAGGAGGTGTGGAGGACAGATGTGTAGGCTCAGGGCTGAAGGTAGACAGTCACTTGCCCTGGCCTAAATTACCTTTGTCACCATCACCTCTCACCTGTGGAGAAATAAACATAGTTTGTTACAGAACACAGATGGGTAAACCCATGGAGATAGTCTGGGAATGCAAAAAAATTCCATCTCATATAGTAACTCGATGACCAAAAACATACTAGTGAGCCTTTGAAATGCCGGTATTTTACTATCCAACTCCTGATTAAGGAGGAAATAAAAATGTGGATTTCAGTTGCATTTTGTTGAAATATCCACTGACATGATGGTGATCTTAGCTGTAAAGTTAGAAGAAAGTTGTTAGTTTGTGTAGCAGGCGCATGTTGAAAGCTGGAGTAGAATGAGGTCTGAATGTGGTAGCTTGTAATGATGCTGTAGAGCACCATTTTCCTGAAGAGTGTTCTTTATAGAACATCTCCTGTGCTGGTGCACTTGGTTGGTCATATTTTAATGGCCATCCTTGACTAAATAGATAATTACTAAAGTTCTACCAGCAAGGAGGGAGATAATCAAGCTCCCACATGCCAGTTCCATCAGATGATGCCTCTTTGAGGAATCTAAGTGATCAAATGACATGAACCCTTTATAATTCTTCCTGCAAGGATTGCTCACAAGGAATTTTTTACTGAGTAAATTCGCAGTTCCTCTTTGGAGCAAGATGCAGTATTTGGAATTTTATGATACTCATATATGATGTTAAGAATGTTGTAGTATTATTTTGGAGGAAACTACGCAAGCATTCTTTGGAGTGCTCGAGATCCTTAGCAGTCAACTAAGGAAACAGGGATCTCAAAGATGCTCAGTGTAAGTTGACAACACAGGCAGAGTAGGGAATGTTGAACGAATCCACGCTCTTTTTCAGGCATTGATTTTTGTATGCTTACAATTCTGTTCTTTGAAATCAATGGAAAACTTTGGGCCCAAGTGCTTGTTCTCTGAATTTGGGAGCAGCAGCAGGTGCGCAAGATACCAAGGAAAAGCTGTTTTATAAATGCAGAGACTAGCTTAGAGTACAGTTTCTGTTTTGTCCTCTTGCTCTACTGTCCCAATTAAATACAGGTTTAATAGGAAAATATTACTGTGGCTGAGCTGGATAATAGAGATTGGTTGGGAGGGCTGTTAAACTTGGCCCTAAACTGTTGAGTTCTGAGAGTGACTTCAGTTTGAGACCCACTGTACCCTGTTTTCTTTGATCCAAACCCTTAGAATATGTATCATCATTTAAAGTAATGAACTGCTTTGTGAGGAGGAAGCCAAGAAGTGGCCCCAGAGAATGCCTTGCCACATGGAAAGCCACCACCCCCCGATTTGATGGCTTCCACACTGATGCATCTTTCATGGGGGCCTCTTTGTCCCTCATTGTTACTTATTTGGCTCTTCTTTTCTTTCAGTCTTAATTGTCATTAGCGTGGGGTTGTTTTGTTTTTTTTCATAAAGTCATCTGGGGAATACTGGTTTATTGCATATTGTTGTGTTTGTCTAAAGACAATTGCACAAGCTTAAAACTTAATCCTTATAATCTTTCCTACTAGGGAGAGCTTGAGATAAATACTGTTGTATGCTTGGTGGGAGTGGGTCTTGACTTTTTGATCGTCCATGTCTAAATGTTGAGTAATACTTAAGGGAAAATGTTCTCAAAACATTCCTTAGATGATTATTAGATTATATTTTATGTTTGATAAAAACTGGAAAATTGTATAAATATTTGCTTAACATCCCACCCCTTAAGCAATTTATTTCTTTTCTGGCCTTCAACCCTCTTGCTCAGTGAAATGAGATCAGTCACTTTCTGTTTATATTCAGTTTCACTTTGCAGTTTTCATGTATGTGTAGTGCGAGTCCCCACAGCAGAAGCATATTTAAATAATAAGTGAGGAATAAAGAGGGAGAAATGGAAAAATTATTTTTAAAATACTTTCTAGTGTCTTCCCACATTTTAAAAGTAAACAAGTGCTGTAATTGTGCTGCATGCATCTGGTGTGCTAATAACTAGTGTTACAAGAAATTTAAAAATTAATATAGTCCTGCTTTTCTATAAATTGTTTGTCACATAGTAAGTTTATACATATTATGTTCCAGTGGCTACTGTTAAAATCAGCCTTTGGCAAAAGCAAACACATGATATCTTGTTCTTACAAGAACAAGTTTTCTGGAAAGAGCCAACTTTTTCACATAGGCAACAGTCAATACTCACATAGGTGAACTGTTCGGCTGTTTTCTCTCATGAATTTGTTATTTGGACCAATACAGAGAATGGGTCTCAATATCATGGACATCATAATGATTGCTAGATTGTGTTTAGAGCTCAACTAGATGGGAGGAGGGGTTTAGGGTAACATTGTGTTACAGCAAAAAAGAACATCAGGATCCGTAAATTAATTTAAAAGATTGCAGACACATCTCTGCACCAACCAGCATTGAAGCATTTCTGTTGTAAGTGCAAAATGACTGGTTTAGATGCAAGAAGTCCTGGAGTTTCTCTTCAGTCTTCTTTCTCTTCCACCATGCTTTTGCAATTAAATACTGGATGAAAATTATTTTTCCTTTCCTTTAGTTTTGTTTTAAATGTGTTACTTTTTCCTTAATGTGTAGCAGCTGATTTTTCCTCTGCTGGCTCACTGGGGCACAAAGACAAGCCTCCGTTCAAGAAACAGAGTTCCAACATTGTTGTTGATTATTTTATTGGGAAACCATTTCCATGCTAAGGCAGGCTCTCCAGCTCCTTGATGGAGGAAAAAAACATGAGATGCAAGTGTTTTAGTCAAAGGTAATGTCTTTTCTCTGTAATGTGGATGGACTCACAAAGAAAGTAGACATTTAGGCACACTCATGAAAGCCTGAATTTCAAGAGTAGCCAACCCATGACAGACAGTCCTTTGGGAACACAAGTGGCCTTCTTCAGAGTGTGACCCATTCTTCGTACTTTCCACAAAGTTGCAGTTGAGATCTGCAGCTCCTTGTAGGACAAAGAGCAAGTTTGCTTTCCAAGATCTCTTTGTCCTTCTTTTTTCTGGCTTACCCCATCTTATTTACCCAAAGTTTGAGTTGCATTTCTTGCAGGAGTCTTGGGCTTCCTCTCCATCCCCTTCTGTGGTTTTCATAGTCTGTTGTTTGGAGATGGTTTTGATGTCTTTTGACAAACATATTCACTTAGAATCACAATGTGGTTGCTCCAAAAAAAGGCGGCATTTCTTTTTTTCCTTCCTCTTTATGAACTGGAGACATAATGTATAAAAGCATGGTGTAAGCTCACAATAGCACTTTGTCCTCTTTCACATAATTTGCCAAATAACTACTGTTGTGGCAACAGCTGTAACCAAGCATGGTGTCAGCTCTTTTTGCCATAACATGCCTGGATGCCAATAATTTTAATATAATGTGAAACACACTCCCAGGCTGTGCAGTGAGGCATCTGATTATTAAATTCCTTGAAATGTCATCTGGGGTTGTTTTTTTTTGCATCAATTCAGGTCTCAGAACTGGACAGTGTTGTGATTAAAAGAAAAAGAACAGAAAATTCTCTCATTATAGTAAACATTTCCAAGAAAACTCTAACCCTGAAGCAGACAGCTCTGCTCTGCTTACATAGACAGCAACAGCAAAGGCTCTGTGAAGGCTGTAAGGGGTGGAGGTTATAATTGTGTCTTCCAGTTGTTTGCTGCTCTTTACTGCAGCACTTTCTCCAGTGACAGTAAATGCTATTTATTTTTAGGCTTCTTTTTCTGAACTACTTATAAAAAGTGAAAGGTAGGAACCTGGTGAAGCATTTGTTTTTAATACATTGCTTACATTGTGCTCCGAAGCATGATATTCAGCTTTCTTATTAATGATTGAAATGTTAACATTTTATTGTGCAAAGCAATTAAAAAGCTCAGCGTTACTACTTCTTGGGCTGAGTCCATTAATACAGGAAGCATTAGTAAGAAATATATCGAAGAAGTTGAACAAGGTCATAAATGTTCTGCGTGCAAAGAGCACCTAATTTTTTTTTCAAGTCTCTAAGAAGTAGTTAAAAAAAAAAACAAACAAAAACTTGTGAGATGAATAGATAAAAGACTTTCTTGGTTTAGTTATGTCAGTTTGGCTTTTTCCTGTAATTGCTGGGGTTGTTTTGTTCCTAAAGAGGGAACGGGTGCCAAGCTGAAGAGGTAATTTCTGAGCAGTGTTTCAAGATATTGTGAAAGTTCTCAACTTTTCTGTAATAAGAAAAATAACATTTCTCTAATGATGTCTGTTTATTGCATATTGTTCTTCTGTATGCAGTTCAATGCAGCTGGCAGCAAGCACTTGAGAAAAACCCAGGGCGGAGGAAACAGCGTAGGGGAACCTGAGTAGCCCCAAGTAACTCGGGCTGTGTGCGCTGACTCCTCAGGGTGCTGTCAAGCCGTCCTTACCTGACGTCACCGTGGATGAAATCGAAAGAGATCATTTGCGTTTGATCCCAGGTGTCTTTACATTTGAATCCAAACAGGAAAAAGTTCCTGGCAGCACAAAGCTGGGTTGGAGGTGTTGATACTCTAAACATGTCCGGATGTCACTCTCCTTGCGTCAGATGGGCTGGCCGTGGGGCTTGCTTTCCTTTGGTAATCTTGGGAGTTATTTGCACAATGAAAGGTTCAGGTTTTTCTGACCTGTAAAGAGTTATAGCAGAGCTCAGTAGTTGTAAAGTATCATTATGTGCTCAGAAGTAAAGAAATTTTTTACTGGGGAGGAGCTCAAACCAAAACCCTGAGTGTGGATGTTTCAACACCTTGGAATCTGTATCTGAATCTGAGTTCTGCAGGTAACGTGTGCCAGTAGTGCATTAAACCAGTGTAGGACATGGAAATTTCCCTAAAGCTTAGAGTATTCCAGGTGCAGTTACAACTGCTTTCTGCAGGCTCTGCTAGGCAGTTTCCAAAGGAAATTCTGTTTAATTTAATATCAAGCCAAATCCACTGTACATCTTCAACTCTCAACTGTTTGGACATGGGCAGAACAGAAGCAGCACAAGCAGAAATAATGTGGTGTTTCCCAAATCAACTTCTCTGTCCCTTAGCTTGGGAAAAATACCAACCTGAAGAAGGAGAAGCAAGTTCTGTCTCTAAATACCCACAGGTTTTGCCTTCTCTAGTGGTGCTGCAGTCATGGCACTTTAAAAGGGTACAGTTGTTTTCAGTCCAAGAGCAAGTTGACTCTTCACGCATAGTTGACATTTCCATTTAGGCTGACAAGGGTAAATTTTAGGACAAACCACAGGAAATGGCTTGGAGAGGTGAAGGATATTAAGAAAATATTGTACTGCTACTTTAGAAGTAAAATGAAACACTTTAGGCTCTATTTTCCCATGCAATGTTGAAAGCCATTGTTTTGATAATTTTTTTGCAAAAAAAATTGTAATTATTGAAAACAAATGTGCTTCAAAATATATAGTTTTTTTATCATTTCAGACCAAGATAAATCACAGGAAAATGCTCTTCTCATGGAGGGTAGCCTGAGGTTTTCTGAAAAGACATTTCTTTTCTCCTTCTGTCCCCTCATCCCTGGTTTTGTACTAATTATGCCCCCTTTAAAGTATTGCTTTCTGTGTGAGCTTTAAGAGTGAGGATTGTTTGACTTTTTGCTTATGGAAGAATCTGCTTTAGCAGATGCAGCAATAGGAACAGAAACAGCACTTTCAAAGCTGAGGAACTGTATTCGCTTTGGTATGTAGAGAATGGCAACAAGCAGTCATTAGGATTGAGAGAATTCTGTTCTTTCTCTGTCTCTCTGCCCCTGTTGCAAGATGAGCAAGGTCTGACCTGAACTTTTGTTTGTTTGTTCTGCTGTGGGGTTAAAGATTCATGCTCTTCCCCCTCCCTCCACAATGTTTATTCTGCTTTTGTAAGGGAAGGAGAAATTCAACTTTTGTGAAGGCAAAAGAAAGATCCTTTCCTTATATAAGAAACAGATGAACAAGGTGATAGATTGGTTTTTTTCCCAGCTTTTTACCTGTAAAGAATTACAGTATTTTTAGGGTAAGGGATGAATGTGGAAACCAATGATTGAACAAATAGCTGCTTCAAGGCCAGTGCTAGAAACACTTGCCAGTATAGTAATGTCAGTTGGAGGTGTGATTTTTGGCCGTATGTGTGTATTGGCAAAAGCCCTAGTGTAGACATGGTTGTACCAGGGAAAAAAAAAAAGCTTTGGCTTGTATATTCTATTTTTCTTGGGGAGGGTATAAACTCTAACAATAAAAGCTCTTTTTTTCCAGCTGGTACGTTGCAACTCCAGTAGAAGCTCATGCCAAAATAGTTATACTATTGTAGTGGCAAATCTTTTTCATAGACTGGACTTCTGAGTCTGCTGTCCTAACATCAGCAACTGTGCTCCTGTTATTGTGAATTTTAACAGCAGCAACATCTGAAGGTGATTTGAGTGCCTTAGACTTTGTGGCATTGTAATGATCTTGAATTTGCAGATCTGCATTTCATTTAATTCCCCATGCCTAGGAGGATTTCAAACAGAGTGGCACTGGACTCCAGCTTTTGCATAGAAGAAATTTCTTTACAGTTCTCAAGTATTACTCAAGTAATAAGGCCCATGTGCTTTGGAGAGGTCTAAAAGCAACTGTTTATAGTGAAACATTCTTCTGGGTGTAGCACAGTGTTCATAACTAGGTTTTGCAGGTTTCTGTAGCAATTTTTTTCTTGAGTATATTGGGACTACAGAGAAGATGCAGTCATGACCTTGTGGGACTACATAGTGTGATGTGTGATGCCACAGGTCTTTCATGTAAACTTTTCTTCTACTCACACATTAGGATGAGACAGAAGTAATTTTTCCTAATTCTGGAGCACACTGCATCAGCCATCTTCAATACATGCAATCAGAAGGGTTAAATACTCCAGGGAAGCACTCTAAATATTTAAATATTCCAGGCCCCAGTTTCATGTCACAAGAACATTTCAGCTATTTTGTGATCTCTCCAGAGTGCTCTCACACTAGGAGAGCAAAAACAATGCTGTCCTCAATACTGTAAGGGAGGTGACCCCTGGAGAAGTCCAGTCTGCCCCCAAAGATCAGTATCTGCATATCTCCCACCGGTATTTCATGCCAAATGACTTTTATAAGTGAATACCAGCACTGGTACCTTGATTGCTCAGGGTTGTTTTCGGCCTAATACTGCATCATTATAATATGGTACAAGCCAATGTTCTGGTTGTTTGGGTTTGGGTTTTTTTTGTTTTTGCTTTAAATTACCTCTGACTTCTGTGGGTGTAAAATTTGGCCAGTGCTGGATGCTTTTGGAAATCCCGCCCTTCAGTTGGTTTTGGTTTGGTTGGTTTTTTATGTCCGGTGTAGGACTCAGTAAAATGTGCTGGCATAACATCTCACTGGAGTAGAATGATGATTTTTTGTGCTAATTACTGACATCACCAAACCACAGACTGTAATCTTGATCTTGGGGACAAAAAAATAAACCCTAAACACTAATTTAGGACCCATTCCAAAAGATAGTTTCTGTGAGTCCGGTAGGGTAGAAAAACTGAGCATGTTGAGTTTTACAGTGTTTACCTTTCCAAGGTAATGCTCTTCATAGGTTTTTTTTCTTAAAAAGAAAGAAAAAAAGGAATTCTGGGGAAGGTTAGTGTCTGGTAATAGATATAGACATCGGCAGCTGTACTTTCAGTATTCCTGGTCTTTCAGCCTCACAGCTTATCTTTCTCTAGACTTTAGAAGCATGAAATAAGTTAAAATCAATAGGGTTTTAGAATATTTGGACTTTGTGGCATTTTTTTCTTTGTTGCTCTGTGACTTGGACAACAAACATTGTGAACTGAGTAGCCTCAGTTTGTTAATCTCTCCCTTGGGTGCATCCTTTCTTAGTTCAGCAAAAACACAAACAAAAAATCTACTGCATGTGGTCAGTGCTCAGTTTGCTCGGGCTCATGTGTCATGTTGAAACCAGAATATTTTCTCTCCAAGACAAGCACAGTCCCTTATTCTTAGTAAGAATTCTCAGTTTTCATTCTGGATTTCAGCTGTTAACCCTTTGTCATTCCAGCTTCAAAAAATCAGCTAAAAAAAATATAGTATATATAAGGGAAATATGTGCATTTAATGTTTTGCTTGTTCAAATAGCAGAACTGTATTTCTTCAAATATAAAAACACCCCAAACAAACAAATAAACAAACAAGCCCCTCAAGCAAGCAGAAGATCGCCTAGCCAAAACTGAAACTGAGAAATTTCCTTCTCAGAAGTGCAGCTTTCAAGAAACTTTGGGTAATGAACTACAAACAAGAGGTTAAAATGGGAACACTCTTACATCTGATTCTTCAGTGTCTGCCTCCCAGTGCCTTAGGTATTTCAGCTGAAAGCAAAAATGTAACAGACTGACCAAATTCTGGCATTTGCAGCTTCGGTCACAGTTCAAGTGGGTTGCTTTCAACTCTCTGCCTGCCAATGACAGGGTCAGATCCAGTCTGGGGTGGGGATATGATGGAGTTCTTCCAGTCCCTTGCTGTAACACAAAGTCTCTCAGGGCAGCTGTACCTCTAGAAATCTAAAGGGGAATTAAACAAAAATAAAGCTTGTTACAAATACGTATTGTTAGGACACCTACCAGATGAAATTGTCTTATGGTAAATTTTACCCTGTAGTGTGTCCATTACCAGGCTAGCAACAAGAAAGAGCTGGGTAAAACTATGGTTTCTGGAGGAATGTTTAATTGAAAGCTTTTCCCTTAAAAATATCATCTTTCCAGAAATGCAGATGTGCATGAGAATCCTATAGGGATATTGGTATTTGGCCTCTAGGATTTTAACAGTCCTGTTCCCAAGGTTAAGATATACAGAGAGCCAAATTTTATTTGAAACTATTATACAAGGCAGATATGGAAGCTCATGGAGTATTACATTGCAAATCACATGTTAAAGAGAGACACATGGCTCTTGAGCTATAAAATGAGCAAGGAATGACATTTAAAAGATATCTTTAACCACTTGTTTTACTCATTAATCTGCAGTTCAGAAAGCATTATTTGCAGAAAAAAAAAGTGCTATTATGGGATAGTTTCTGAAAAGAAAACAAATATTTCAGACACTTTCACTGTGAACATAACTGTGTAACAATAGCAAAACAAATAGTGATGGTGAATAATGTTTCTGTGAGTGAATGTGTTGAACAGCTGCCACTTTCCACCCTTGAGACTTCTGCATATCTATGTTGGATGAAGTGATTCCTGTAGCAGATTTGTAATACACTCTGTGTTGCAGTGGGGTTAAAGGCAAGAGCTGAACTGTGTTACTGCACCTAATGTAGATTTCTGCTATTGGTGTGACAGAACTGGGGCTTATCCACAACAAAAAATGTCTGAATATACCCCATGGCAAAACTCCTGACCCTGTGCAATGCCATCATGACAAGGTGCTGTTCTCTTCCACCCCAACTCTCCCACATATGGGAACTTTCACTCTCCCAAGTGCTCACTGGAAAAGCACTGCCCTCTCTCTCTCCATGTCCCTGGGACAGCGTTCTCCTTACCTGCATCTTCTGAAGTGACATGAGGTGTTCTCAGATATTCGCAGTCCTCCTGTGACTGTTGTTTCTTACTAGATTTTTGTAAAGAAGAAAGTGTTGCGCCTTTGAAATTAGCACTCAGAAGTTGAGAATGACATTACTCAGATGTTGCCAACTGCGTTAAATCATGGTGTGGGTATTTTGTATGAGTGGGCTAAATCCAGGTAGCTACAGATGCAAGCAAGCAGCTGAACCTGGTAGGTGCTCTTTTCCAAAATCATGTTTGAGGGTATGATATTTTGAAGAATACAGAAATTCATCTAGACTGTGAGTTACAGCCTGGGACCAGTTAAATGAGGGGATGTCACAGCTTTCAAGGTAACTGTTACCATGGCTTGGGCCCATTCTTCACATATTTGGGTAAATCCCAACATGAGACATCCCTGGGCGTTACTGTCAGGGTGTGGGCCAGGATTCTGTCTCCCAGCTCAGCAGGAATTCTGCCTCCACAAAGCCCTCCTGGTAATGGCAGTCTGCCTCCCTGGTGGGTGGGCTCCAGGTATACATGTGCATACTCACAACTTTGCATAAGTGACTGTTGCTTAAAAGACCCAGGAACAGCTTGTTGGCTGCCAAATGGGAGTCCTGGTAGTTGTTCCTGCTGCAATAATTTCTCTTTGTTCTGCAGGATGGTACCACAGCAGATCACACAGTTGCTGAGGGGTTGCGTGGGCTTCCTACCCTTCTAGGTACAGTGGCATAACAGCTGCCTCTTGGGTCTGAAGTTTGCCTCTTTGTTAAAAATAAAATCTGCTTAAGTGTCACCCTTTTTGAAAGAATTCTTCAGAGTTCAAAGTAAATTATCTCAGGGATGATGATAATCATTGGCCTTTAATTGAACTGTGGGGCTTCAAATGTAGAAACCAGTTCATGGTTAATCATTTAAGTTCATCAGAAATAAGATTCAAGTCGGGGCAATTAGACAATTGCTTCATTACTCAAAATGTCTAATGATGTTTCACTGATCTTTCACAAATGATAATACAGTAGATGAACTGTGCAGTTTAAATTATTCCAGTTTTAGATAGTTGAACAGTGACTTACCAAAACTGTTAATGGAAGTTATTCAAGATGTGCTGTCTAAATCCTTTCCAATTAGTGTTGAGGTCTTGAAGGGCCAATCTTAGCTTTTTATTAATATGTTCAGTTTATTAATGTATTTTTTTATATATGCATAGTGTGACTGTGGTACATCTCAAGATGTTGCATAATTATTATCCTTTTAATTTGTTTTACTTGGGTTTTACTCCTTGGTCTTGCTTAAAATTCAGAAATATTTCATAGCTTAATAACTTAATAACTCATTAAAAAGCTGTGACATGTACTGGAGGTTACCTCAAAGGCTATCCATATTTAACAGTAAACTTGAGATAATTCATTGACAGTATGACTGTCATTGACCACTTTAAATATTTCAGGTTGTGTTTTGACCTTTTGCCTTACATTTAAACCATATGAAGAAACTGAAACAGATTGTGCACAAAACTGGGATCTTTGCCAGATGGTTATGGCATTAGGAAACAACAAAAAATTACTACCTTGCCTGATAACTATACTACATATATATAGTTTAGTAAATATACACTTTTTCTTCTTTTTTTAACTTTACTGTGTTTTAAATATGAGTCTTCCCCTTACTTATAAAAAATCCCTAATAAAAAGAGCTTCTGCTTCCAGTTTTGGAGCAACATCTGTGGCCAACAAATTATTGCTGAAATATGATATGAGATACAAACCAGGTTTTTGAAAAACAGGACTAATTAAAAATGCTAGTGATTATTTTAGTTTGCCATGTATAAAAAGGTCTCTTTTGGATGCTTGAAGTGATGTTCCCTTGGGAAGCTCTTTACTGGGATCTAGGGTACAGAAGCAATAGTGGAGGAAAAATTGCATCCTAGTCACAAAATAATCTGAAGGTTTAAAATGGCCTGTTCAGTTTTGATAGGCTTTTCTTGAGGGATCTCAAATGGCTGGGTGGGTCAATTTTCCTGTGAAAATGCAGCATGTCTTTAGTCTCTGACTTTTCACACTTTTGTCAGATTGTGTGCTGCTGACCTGTAGAAGTTTCTCATGAGTGAGCAAAACTGTTGGTGGATGCACAAAGTTTCTCTAGGTTGGCCGTGTGATAGAGTGTTTCCCATTCTCTCCCTATTGACATCCATGGAAAATTTTATTTTGCTGAGTTCAGATGCAGTTCCTGAGATGGAATAAGCATGTTTTAATTAGTTTATGTCATAAAATGTAAGCTGTCATACTGCATTTACAAGGATTCCGCAGATTTCCATTACCATCCTGTTTTGATTTAACTTGGTAATTATATTTATGTAAAAAGGCTCAGTGATAAGCTACCCATACAAAGGGCTAATGATGAACAGGGATGGAAGGAAGATGGGAAAGTATTTCATTCCCTGGCAAGGCTTCTGTATTGTTGACCTTTGTACAGACCATCAGCCTTGAGTCTGTCTGTTACATACCCTTCCTTCCCTTCGGCGTAACTTGGTGTCTCAAAGGATCATTAGGTTGAGTGGTGACTCCAGAAGAGTTTCTGATGTGCTTCTCATGCAGCACAACTACCCTTCACACAAGGCTGGAGATAACTTTGAAGGATGTGGTTTCGTTTTCAGCTGTATGATACCTGCAAGGGAAACTAGCCTGTTACTGAAATATTTTAATACAGGGAAGGCAGCTTGATCCAGGTTCCCCAGATGTTCCTGTGGACAACTGGTGACCCACAACAACATGATTCACAGTGTTTCTGAGATGACAGTTTGATGATAGATGTTTATTGTCCATGAGATGTTTTGAGACCAGGCAATGATCTCTAAGTGCTAAATGTTGCAACTTTTCTGAGTAGTTTGTTATTTTTGAGACGTCCCCAAAACGGATGCATGGGGTTCTAGCCACATATAGCAGTGTGTGCATGTATTCTTTCTCACAGCTCTCTTATCTCTCTGAAAGCTCTTACCTTGCATGAAACTGCTTGTAATCTTCCTTCACCTTTGCAGTCAGTGTACCAATTTTTTCCCAGGTGGGTTGTGCATCTCCTTGGTGCCTCCCATTCCAGGATCCACACGTGTCCTGCTGTCCCTCCTCGTAGTGCTGAACACTGGCCAGAAGGGCCCTCAACACCTTTTCCCATGCAATGCCAGAAGCCTTTGGGGAATGTTATTGCCCTGGAAAGGAAACTGAAGAACCACTTAAGGCACTGTAACTCATGATAGCTAAAAAGTTTCAGACTACCCCTGAGCATTGGTTTCCAATGCCATTGTTTCTCCGCTGAAGTCTAGAGCGTGACATGCACTCAGCATTGTGTGCAGTGGTATTGGGGTCTGGTTATGTTATGTGATGGCAAGTTCTTACAGTAGTGAAATCTGAGACATCTCAACGGGAAACGCTGAGGCCCCTTAACTCTGCAGTACATGGTTCTCAAAGGCCTTTGTGGACCCATTTAACATGTTTAGCATTAAGTGGTTTTTCTCTTACCACCTGTAGTTTGGTTCACATTCCTCTCACCTTTTCTTACTGCTACACTAGTGCCAAGCTGTTTCCAGGACTGCTCTGCTCTCAAAGATGTTTTCTGTTAGGTTTTATTCTAAATAAGTACAAGAAAGGTCTTTATTATTTGCAAATTAAAAGCATATCCTGCGTTTGTCCTTCAAATGAAATTTGGCTTCCTTTTAAATGAAGAATGAATTAGAAACTAATGAATTAGAATCTGAAGGTGCTGTGCTTCTAATTTCTGCAATAAAGAGCTTGCTAAATGAAGAATTACTGCTATGACTAATAAACCTTTATTTAGGGAAAGATACGGGGAAACACTCCATTTTGTGTGTAATGCATCCATAACATAGCCCAAAGCTGTCCTTACAAACTAGAGCAAAACTGGCACTTAACTTTCCCTGACTGCTGAAGCAGTCCAAGATTTCTGGCTGGCTGTGAAGCTTTTCCTCTATTTATGCCATAATTTGGAATTATTTTCTAACCATTTCCTAAGTAAGCACAGATTAACCAGTTAGCAGACTGATTTAGAGGCTGAATTCCAGTATTCTTGTTCTATGAATGGTTCCATTGGCTTAATTGACTCCTTGGGAAGTAAGGAAGCATTCACAGTAAAAGTGATGGACCTCGGGTTTGGTTAGTTGTATGTAGCAGCCAGCTGAAATACAACTTCTTGTACACATGAAAACAATGGTGCTGTTCATAGTTCCATCCTCAAGAGATACAGTCACTAATATAATGACAATCAAAAAGTTTTATTGATGCATATATTTCTTAGCCATTGCACATCATGAAGTACTCTGAAGAAACCAGAGGATTTTTTGTTTAACAGCTAGTCAGCTAACACGCTAAGAAATCTTTCATTAAATTTATGTAATTCATGGTTGGAAAAAAATTTATTTCCCAAAATGAAATGACAAGTGCTTGAGGTGAGAATGCAATTAAAAATGCCCTGCCAGTTTTATAAACAGACAAGCCTAGGTGCAATAAACTTCTCGAGTCCTCAGGAGTTGTGCTGTTTGTTGATCTACATCAGGTTCTCTAAGGAGTGATTCAAGTGGATTTTAATGCGTTCCAGAAAGGAGGTAGAAACATTTTTTCACATGCAAGGTAACTGCTCTGATATTCTATTTGTTTGATGAAGAAAGTATGTGTTTCTGTTATCATGACAGAAGTCAATGAAAACAAATTCTTAAAAGCTTTTAGAAAGAAGTTCTTAAAAGATGCCATGTTAATTACTTTAGGTATTTTTCAGTTTAATGGTAGCTAAATATGGTGCTTACACAGGGTTAAATTAATCAACAGCTTCCTAATTAAAACAAATACCTTCTCCCAGAGATTCAAAATGTGGATTTCTTTTTTTTTTTGTTAAACAGTCAAAATGCTTATGTCAGATACAGCAAGAAATGCATTGTTGAACCTAGAAACCTCCTGCATACTATTCCTGAATACATTAGCATTAACTATTTTGCCTTCCAGACAATAAATTATGAAACAGCTCTTTAAAGTGGGGAGGATAGGGAAAGGATGGTGGAAGCCAGTGACATGGTGGTTTACACATTTTCTTGTAGTGTTTGCAGCCTCACTTCAGACCTGCTGTGATTTGTGAATCACTGAGTTGTCTGTTCCCACCTGAGTTTTTTTCTAGGAAAGCCCAGCATAATGGCTTTTTTTGGTCATGGACTTATATAGACAAGCTGGATATTAGAGCTCTGAAGGAGAACTGGCAGAACTGGGAGGAAGCTTTTCTTGGCTGGTCCGTGCTTTCGGGAGGTTTAAAATTCTCAAGATTCTCAACTTAGCTTTTTTTTTCATTATCAGATGAAGTTTGTTGGGTTAAATTTGTATGCCAGCATCATGAAAACTCATCCTTGAGAAATACAAAGCCCTTCTGACCCTTTCCTGTCTCCCAGCCACGCTCTTACATTTCCACTTGGAAGGCTAACTTTCACCACTCTAGGACATCTGCTACCACTATTAATGATCTCTGCAGCTTTGGTAAACAGCAGATCAAATTGATCTGTCCATTCTTCCTGAGAATGGAGCTAAATTAACAGATTAATAGTATTAATGTGGTTCAAATGTGGTGACGTTATCCTGCATAGATTTGATATGGATATAGCTCAAAATGGGTAGCTGGTACCTTTCCATGTGCAAAATCCAGAGTCTGCTTTGAATGTTTATCTTAAAATTTGTCTGTAAACTATGAAATTCCATTTCAACCACATAATTTCCTTTTAGTACGCTTGCCCATCAGCTGTTAAACATCAAACAAATGTTAGGCACTTCAGCAATGCGTCCATTTTATGAGTGTATAGTAAACTTTTTCATACTACTTAAGTTTATTTAGGTATCATAAGCTGATAACATTCTAATGCATGAAGAAAGTATGTTTTCTTTCTTCTGAATCAGATAGTGCTCCCCTGATAACTATCCTGAGGTAAAATATAATGAAGCTGGCTTTAGTTTTACAAGCACTAGCATCATGTCACATGCTGGCAAAGTTTCTAAAATAACTGGGTATATACATTACTTTGATATTAAAAGAAAACAGGGAGATTATAAGAAGGTATTTAATGAAACATGAGAAAAATAAAGCTTCTAGATGATGATACTGGGAGAAGTATTCTCCTCTAAAAAGAAATAGTGAATTTGAGAAAGAAAATCCATAGAAGTCAGCAGGGCTCTGAAGCTTTTTCTCACAACTCTATTCAAATTTAGTCAAAGCGAGTGTTCTTTCTGCAAGGCTTTGATTCATTCTTTAACTTTCCATTGAAGAAATCCTTTCTGTCATCCTAGGTAAAAATCCAACCCATCCCCACCCCAGTTACTGAATCCTATAGGATTTTTCCATAGGAGTAATTAAAAACACTCATCTTTTAACTTTCTGCCATAAATCCTAAAGAGCTGTGGGAGAAAAGTAAGCTTTAGAGAAGTGGGAAAAATCCATTCTGAGTGAAAGCAGCTCACCCAATGTCCCATGTACGCCCTGAGTGAGGGATTTCAGATGAGTGTCTGCCTCATCCCTGCTCCGTCAGCTCTGGCCATGGGATGATGTTGTCACTGAGAGTGGAAGTGTCTTGCATTTCTGAGCAGCCTGGAACAGGGCCATGCCCCAACGTGTTCAGTCTGGTGTTTACACGGGCTCTGTTTGCGTAACTGAAGGAATGGAGTCTGTGTAAACAATTCCCATCGATTATGACAGCTCATGCCAGCTCAGCAGTATTAGATTCAGTACTTAAATATTTCAAGCTAGTATCTATTTGTTTTCTCACTATACTGGAGTGTTTATTAATAAGATTTAGTGTGTAAATACTCTTCTCTAGTGCTCAGTGGTAACAATGCTCTCCTTTTAGTGGGATTTTTGTTTTGTTCTAGTAATATTTGCTTAAGAGCCATTGGTGGCACAATCTGGTGCTAATTCAAGCATCATTGCTGCCTGAATCATTCAAAAAATAAATATTAATTAATTCAGTGTCTCAATTGAAGGTGATGACACAAATATTGTAGCAGGTCTGTAAAGGGATGGTCATTGTCAAAACCACGGTGACTTTGACGTGCAGATACAGAGAGGATCTGCAATCACTTCCGACTGGCTGGTTGTCAGGCTGACATTTACCCTTGCTTAGTCAACAACCTGTTTCTTAAGCTGTGTCACAGCTGCCCCAGTTTGGGTTCCATGATTCTGTCTCTCCATTCCAGCAGCTGTTCTGGTATTGTCATTTTGCTGAAGAGCGCTTTAGGTGATGTATCACACACTTGCCTGAGGAGTTTTTCTTACTAGTTTCTCTCACTCGCAGGGAGCCTCTGGTGAATCTGTTGCCATGTTTTGTTAGAGAAGGTGTTGAAACTCATTGTAGTTGGCATCATCCCCAGTCAAGGTCAGTGCCAAGCTTGGTGCTGGTGCCAGTGGTGTGTTGTGCCTGGCATAGCTACACTGCTCCTCTGAAAGACATTAGCTGAGTCAACAATAGCGTGTTTCCGTCACCATTGGTGCATTAACGCTGGGAGTTTTGCTGGAAAAGTAATGTTGGCAGAGTTTGGTTTGGTTTTGTCTTTCTTGCTCCTAGCCAGCACAGCAATGCCAGAAAAAGACTCTGATGGAGGTTGAGCATTAGCACTCAGCATTAAGCTGTGGATGCAGCTGGTCAGTCCTTCAGCCATCAGGTTGTGCCCAGAGTCCCAGGGAGGGAGACCACAGTGCTGCTGTGTGGCTGTGAAAACTGCAGATCCCAGCTGGGAACAACGTCCTGCTCTCACCTCTTCTGAGCAGAGTAAACTTGAGAGGTCCAGTGTAAACTCTGCTGCTTTGTTCTGTGTCTCCTCTTCTGAAGTGCTGCAAATACTAGCAGGACACTCTTGTCCTGAAAAGATAAAGGTGGTTCTTAAACCACTGGTCTCTTAGCAGTTCCACCCAAGCTGGATTTGGTCCATGTCCTTTCCAACCTGTCCATCACTGAAGTATAGATTCGTATTCAGAACTTAGTAATTGATTTGGTCAAATGGATTTGTTTTCAATTTTATATGTGCTCAGTGGCAGTGAAGTCAGGGGAATTAACTGTGGGAAAAACAGCAGTGGTAAAGAGTAGGGCTGGTGTTTGGATGCCCTGACCCTTTCCCCCTCTCTTTCCATGTGGCTGGAAATTGTTTTAACTATGCAAGAGCATTAAAGCTCGTGAGGCTGTGTGTTGATATGATACAGTACTTGGGGAACATTGTCCTGCAGTACCGTAATCCATACAGGTAGTTTCAGGCTTTACAGTTCAGGAATTCCTTCCTTTTGTGGTTTTAAGAACCTTCCCATTATTATCTATCTTTCTGTGGTTTTCTAGACTGTGGTTGACTATGATAATATTGCAGTACAAATTAAATTCTGCTTCCAGTGATTCTTCCTAGATCTCATTTGCTGCTTTCCTGCACAGGTTATGAAGTGTCACAACTCAGGAGTACCAATTATTAGTTTCTTCATTTAATGGGTAGTTTTAATGTTCTAGGAGAACCCATTTCTTAACTTAATGATAGTATTTTTAGGCTGTTGCATAGCATTTACCTAGTTATTTTTTGTTCTTTGCTCTTTGAACATGTCTAGTTATACTGCTCTGGTATCCTTGCAAATACAGTTCTATAATCTAAGAAAAGTAAGCACTTATGATTTCATGGATAGCTTCAACAGTTTGGTGTTGGTTTTTTTTTTAAACTCGTGTTTAGTCCTAATTATAGAACATTTCTAGTGACACTTCACTATTGGCAAAGCTTTCATAAATTCAAAAGTTTTGTAAGGTTAGAGTCCATGAAATATGCCACTAGGAAAATATTTAATGTGTGTCAGTATGTTTAAGATTCCTTTACTGCCAGTCTGATTTCAAAAGGTTTTATCTGGCAGTGCCATTCACTCTGGTTAACAGAAGATATTTAAGCCCTGGTCATGCAAAGCACATTTGCCACTCCTGTCTTTTAGGGGCCTGTTTCCACTGTGGGATTCATAAATCTGAGGCAAGCATCGGAGCCAGGTTAAGGAGAGGCTGGGCAGTGAGTGCTTTCCACCTCTTCTGCCAAAGCTGCAATTCTCTATCTTAAGCAGAGGTGCTTATATTGCACCCATCTGTCACATGTATAGGTGCTGCATGTTTACCAGGGGTCTAGACGTAGTTACCTTAGAGATGCCAAACATGATTTCTGCCCCTCACCTCCCCCCTGCCCAAGGCTGTTACACAGATCAGGGTGACCTGTTCTGTCCATTTTCTAGATTGTGACTGGGCCTGGTCTTGAAGGGCAGGAGGCAGGCTTCAAGCTGAGCCTGTTTCATCTTCTAATTTTTTTTTTTTCTTCTTTGAAATTGCTGTTTTTCCCTGTGTCCCATCTCAATTCCACAAAGGAAACCAGTTTTGTTCATGCATTATATCAGGGGTTTGCTGACGTGCTGAACAGTGAATTAAGCTATGTGGCTGAAGCAGCTTTTACTCATTGCTGTTCATCCGCCCTTCTTTGGGAAGTCAGTGGAACCACCGTGGTGAGAGCTGAATGGGATGTGCATTTGTTCCTCTACCACTGTTTATAATCTGCTATATTAATGTAGCCTGACACTGGTTTAATTTTGCGGTATAATACTGGGTTGTAAACTGCAGCTGTTCACAAACAGATTCATTTCCCAGTCAGGCACCTCTCCAATGAAGGCAATATCCTCCAGGAGCCCAGCAGGACACAGCTTCAGTCAGTTCAGTGGAATCCGCTGTCCCGTGTGTCAGCACCCTCTGTCCATCCCCATCCCCGTGGTGACTGGGTTTTGCTGGCCACTCAGAAGATCAACCAGTAAAACTTTGGGCTGGATCTCACATTAGACCATAAGATAAATAAGTACTTATAAGTCATGAGCTCACATGGAGGCAGTCTTCAGTAGCTTTTCCTTACTTTAGTGTATTGGGTAACTCAGTAGAAGAGAGCTTTTGGTCATTTACAGTCAAACCAATTACTTCATTTGGGAGAGAAGGCATTACATCTACACAGTAGCTTCTCTTCAGTGAAAAAGTCATTGCTATTTAGATGTTATCTAGATTTCCTGCATGAGAGTTGGAGCAGAGCCAAATATTACATGACTCCAGAAAAAAATATTGCTTTAAAATTTTACTTGGCTTCTTAGAGGATGATTTACTTTTTACCAGGTGACAAAAGGGAGGAACTATGTGACAGAGAAAGAGACACAAATTTTTGTGTTGGGAGTATCTGAGGGAAGTCTTACAAGGAGGGGTTTTTAATTTTATTTTTTTTTATCAGAAGTGTATTTCAGTATGTTTCCACATTCATCAAACTCTGCTGAAGGTACATCAATACATACATGAATATAGTGATGCTAGATTGTATCTCAGAGTTCTGTAAAATCTACCAATTACCCTTGAAATTGTAGGTACGCTGTGTTTCTACACCTGACTGCCATCTCCATTTTGAACACTGGGCTAATTTGCTTTCTCCATTGTTGTCTTATCTCCATTAGGAACTGAGATTCCCTGGGAAGGGAGAAGGCGCTAACAGTACAGGCTGAGTGACAAGCTGGCTCCTTTTCAAAAGATGCTTCATAGCACAATAGGATGGGAGCAGCTTTTGAAATCCCACTCCTTCTGGCTTCTTGACACAGGCTTGGGGTCTGCAACAATGACATGTCCCCTGAGGTTGAACGAAAGGCCAGTTGTCTTAGCACAACCCTTTAAAATATAGTTTTGGAGTACGTGCAGAGAACTTGGACAGGGGAGAATAAGCAAGGCAATCTTTCCTTAGAGAAGTTGTTTTTTTACTGAAAGCGACCCCAAAAGAAAGAGGCTTCCTGCATAAGAATCCACGATTCAGTGAGTTATGTGGACAACCATTAATGGACAACAGAAAACTGGATTGTGCCATGTAGCAATAAAACACCAGACTGGAATGTGTAATCTGGCTGGACTTCTTTCTCTCTCCATTTTATGAAAAGTGTTTTCCACTACTTTTTTTTTCCCTGGTTTTTGAAGTGAAGGTGACAATTCTCACAGAGTGTTGGGGGATGTTTAATTTGAAATCTGTAAATGAAAGGTATCTTCGGGTACTTCAGTTGTCATTAGTAGCACATCACTTCTGTAAGAGATGATTAAAAACAAGTCAAACTATCAAATACATATCATTTAAAAATAAGCACGTTTTTAGAATACCAGCCATTTTTCTAGGTCATAAAAAGGCAGAATGTTTCAGGTGATGTTATCAAGTTCAGAAATACCTTATCTGACAGAGAAGATTCAAAAGGTACCACTTACGCCTATTCTTTTAGCAGAAGCTAACAAGAACAGTATTTGTTAAAGAAAACTGTTTCGTATTGGGATAGTTCTCATAAAAAACAGCCTCTAAGAAGTCCTAGGTAAAAGTTCAATTTTTGTTTTCTGTTAAATCAGATGGAACAGCCTGTCATGGGGAAATAACTGAGACATTTTGACACCGTCAAGTTGTGGAGGGCAGTTATGACACCCTTGAATTTTAGAGGATGTAGCTAGTGAAAGTAAGAGTCTCCAGTGGGTTTCTTGGCCTATAGATTGGCCTCTTGCATAATCCAGGGCAATTCTGAATTTACTCTAGTTTGTTTCAGGAAATCAAACCAGAGCAGTGATTATAAAGCTACTTTTACATCCCATTCTGGTAGCTTTCTCAGAAAAGATTCTTGTTTGCAATCACAAAGACCAGAGGATCCCTGTAATTTGGAGAAATGGATAATTGTGACTGTCTGATAGCAGATCCCATGTTTTTTAATTCTTAATGTTTGGGTTTTTACCTTAAAAATTATATTGCTGCTGTTGTGAAAATTTCATGGCTTAGGGATTGGTTACAAACCCATTTTTAATTTGCTTTTTTTTAATGACCAAACAAGGGATAGAACTGTGTAAAACTGGTGATTTTGTGCACATTTTTATGGTGCTCCTAAAAGCTAAGTGAAAAATGGTATGTCTTTTTCCAGCTGGGAAATCTGTGTTCCTTTGTGGTTGCTATTTACAAGTTGCCTTTCATTTTGCTGGTCCGTGTGTGGTTTACTGTTGGTTTTAAGATGCAGTGTCTACCAACACAACAGGGCAAAGGCAAGTGGAAACTATTGCATTTAGCCAGTAACTACCCAAACAGCAAAAATGTAAACCACTGGCATACTCCGAGTAGTCAGAACCACAAAGGCAGGTAAAAGCCAGTTAAAATTTGACACTTGGCCACATGGTGAATTTTTGAGAATCCCAGCTGTCTGAGGTGTGAGAACATCTGTGATTGTCAACAGTTCATTAGAAAATTACTGGCAATAAAAAAATGCCAGCCCCCCTCTTCCTGAAAGCAATTCGATTCCTGATGGTCTGCCCGTCCTCGGTATCATTTTACTCCATTCACAGAGAGACAAATTTTGCAACAAATTTTTCTTCTGTGTGTCCCTGGTGGTGCAATGATCTAACATCATTATTCACTCCTTACTTATACCAGATTTGAATATGCCATTGTTTCTTGGACAATAAAAACATCATTTGCCTAGCAGTCATCACATACATTAAATCTTTGCCATATGTGTATCACATTCCTGTGTCGTATTCCTTGGACAGAGCCTGGTAAATTCCTTTGGCTCGAGTTTTGACATGATGGCTGTGATAACCAAGAAAGTTTCCATTAATAACTGGTCAGAGCACTCAGTTAATACTTTATCAGAACCCCGTGCAGTATTTGGGTGATATCGATCTCTAGTGTGGGATTGCCTGGCAGTTTGCACATTAGAGCAAAAATATGCTGAAGTCAGGAGCAATCAACCTTCTATATAGAAACAAAATAAAAGATGCCATGCCTGATCAGACCTGTCTGTGCAGGGGACCTAAAACAGGCTGTAAGTCTGGCTGTAGGATCTTCTTGAGATTTGCAGGTCTGTTGCTGCTTGGATTCTTCTCTTTGAGTATTTGGCTGCCCGCAACAGGATTTCCATTGCTAATATTGTCTCTGTGCCACATAGCAGTGGGGGTTGGAGAATTACTATTTAGTATTTCTTTCTCACATGTTTTTGCAGCTCCCCCTTATTTCTTTTCTTGTATTTGGCTATAGACCTGAGGGTGAGATCACACATGTATAGAATGAGAACTGTAGAAACACATTACTCGGCCGTGTTTAGTGCCAAATTGCTTTTTGAGTTTGCAGTATCACATGTTGGAGACATCACAGGCTACTACTATTCATTGATATTTACTCCTTTCAGCACTTGTGTAATACCCTTTTTGCTACAGGATGCTGATGCATTGACCTATGGTATAAAAACAATACAGTGCTTCTGATCCAGTGGTTCTGGGTTTGTAGGCTTCTCTATTAGACATTTGAAATGAGCCAGTTATAAAAGAAAAGATAGTTTAACCATGACACTTGTTCATTGTTTTTGTCCTCAGCAGTTCTGTGTAGACTCTCTTCATAATTGAGGGCTTTACTGAGTAAAGAAGATTCCCAGCAGTCACCCTGGAATTGGATTAACGGCACAAGAAACTCCCCCTTCCTAACCACATGTTCAGTCCCTTTCTGTCTTCCCATATACAAGCCCTTCTTCAATTTGTTGAAATGAATTGCTGTAATTTGGCTCTGTAGACTTGAAGAAATCGAGCCAGGCTTCATTTAGAAGTATAGTGGTGGATAGAGTCTCCATATGAAATTACAGCCATATTGTACAAATTACTATATAAACACAAATTAAGAGAAATTCTCTGCCCTGATGAGTTAATAATCTTGGTTGTCAAGACTAAGAATGGGAGAAGAGAGTAGAGTTATCTCTGCCATGTGCTGCAGATGCACAGACTGTAACCTACCAAAGGTGGTGCAGGGGATGCATTACAACATTTAGAAGAGAACCTGCATTTCTTGTATCGGAATATCTTAATTACAAGACTGACTTCTGCCTTGTCAGTAATTACAAACTCTGCAATCATTTGAGATTGATACTGTGCCAGGCTACATATGGCCATGAAGACAATGTCGCTAATGTTAAATGGAACTGCATTTCTCTTTACCTACAGATCCATGAAAATAAGTAAATTTTGTCTTCCTGAATTACGAACTGCATTCTTTCTATGGCGGTATAAAAGGAGGGAACATGTTACTACATCCGTGTGTTAAAGCAGCATATCCCAGCAGTCTCCATCCATTTCTCAATCTTTGCGGTAATGGTATAAATATCTTTGCACAAGTCATGCTGCACAACTCAGTTGTATTCATTGTCTTTTGGGAGAAGTTTTTTCTTTAGGCTCAACTAAATCTGCCATTTTCATGTAGGGTGGTTTATTTTTTTGAGTATCCCCTTTAGTGGATATCTTGGATGTGAAGAAGTGACTAACAGACTCAGTAGGTGTAGGATATTGGCAGATGTACCCCAAGGGAAGTATCTGTGGTGTATAAGGTGTTACCATCTCTCTGCTGTCCATCCCATCCATCTGCCTGAGGTTGCCAACCATACAGCAAACCTGGCAGAATCGAATGGGGGGGAGCTTGTTTCAGTCATTTCAGTACAAAGACCAGAAGCTTAAATCAAACTTAACCTTTGTTGGCGAGATAAGCTGAGCAGCCAACTTTGCACTGAGCAAACTGTTCTGTGGCATCAGCTCTACTGGAGGGGCAGAAATGTCATGCAGAGGGGAGGCACCCAAGGACTGGCACAGCACATCCAAAAGGCAGCTGAGAGAAACCTGTGGTGGAGCCCTCAGAGCATCACCAGAGGGAAGAGCTTGTGAAAGCTCTGCGGTCAATGTCCCAGCCCTGTTCACGGCCACCATTAAAGCACAGGTCACCTGTGTTGTTAGGGACCACATCAGAGTTTGTCCTCTCTGGCACCACATGGGTTCCAGCTGGATCACTAACAGTGGGGAGGAGGGGAAAGTCTGGAGTGTGGATGAGCCCTGTGTGTGTGGGGGTGAGGGCACCAGGCTGAATTTCCACCCTGAAAACTTCATCAGCAGTTGGGGTACCCCACAAAGCCAAGTGTGGGGTGATCTCTGAACACCAGCACAGCTTCTCCTCCTCCTGGAGTCATTTGAAGTTTCGCAGTGGGAATGTTTTCTTAGACAGCACTCACCATCATTGCGCAGTTTTGGACATGAAATCAATCTCAGAAGCTGCACACCTCTTGTGCTGTGGTTTCTATCTTAATGGTAATGAACTGGGTGGTTTCTCTTGAGATAGAGATTATTTCCTGTAATAATAAGATTCTAAAATGTTAATTTTTTTTCCTGTGAGATCTGTGGGATTTGCAGGTCAGAAAAGACTGTTGATGGGTTTTGTATACTGTTGATATTATTTATAAATTGATACCTTTCTAAAAAAAATCTAATTTCCATATTTAGGGGTTTTTTTGTCATGAAAAATAATGACAGTATGAAGATGGCTCTTTAAATATCTCACAAAAGGACACAATAGTGCTCCCTGTTCTTGGGCAATGTATTTTTTTTTTACTTTCTTGGTAACAGTGGGGAAAGGAAAAGGAAATTGGAGAGACATTAAAAAATGTCAATTCTAGTTCAAAAGTTACACAAGCAAACACTCTTGACCAAGGTGTTGAATTATAAAGTTTGATATTCCGTAAAGCTAAATAGTCGGAAGTAATGCTGCCAATAACAGAGATTCATTTATTTACTCAAGGTGCCCATTGTTAGCACTAATAATACATTTCAACATATTGAAATTGCAAGATAATTCTTTTGTGACTTTTATGCTGGATGATATTGTTATTTAAATGAACCTGCAGACCGCACTGTAATGAAGAAATGCATGTTTTGCTTAACAGTTATCAACCAGCATTCCAGCAAAATGAGAATTTTTACCTCCATTCATTCTGAGGGGAAGCTGGGGGTCACTGTTTTCAATATGGACCTTTTAAAAGCCTTTCAGCAGTGAATAATTATAAGCCACAGCCTCTGAAATTACCTGTTTTCACTGTAGGGAAGAAAAAACTTTTATCTTTTGTAATGAAGTACACTTGCTCATTCAAACTTTGTAAGACTTCCTTTAAATGGCAGTTGCATTGGGCTGATTTTGTATTAGGTGAAGTAGTAAAAGAAATGGATTTTTAAATATACAGATACCCTTGTTTATTCAATTTTAACTTTCTTGAATTTTGGATCCATCTTGTCAAATAATACAGATGGAAAAAGTGTGTTGAGCTCTTGTGTAAATATCCTTATCTGTACAAATTGCTGTTTACTAAAACAAATGTTACTTCATTTACAGTTTCAAATTCATTTTGCGCTTTCATTTGAAGATTGGGGTTTGAAACTGTTTTCGTCGTGCTCATTTTTCTATATTAAGTTTTAGAAAAAGGTTTTCTTTTTTATAGTTCAAAACTAGGCAGAAGATAGGGATTGGAAATATGGCTTGCAGCAATGGGCTTTGGACTTCTTGCTTTGTTCTTAAAAACAAACAGGTTGGCAGTATTCATTGGTGTAGACTAACAGAAAAGTCATTATCTGGGGAGTAAATTTTTTTAAATTATATACAATAATTTGTTAATTATGGCCAGAAAAAAAAGCATGCAGATTTATTTCTGAAAATGCATGTTCCAGTTAATGAAAAACATTACCCTGCAGCCTCTTTGGGATTTTTTTTCCACTTGTAAAAGTGTTTTTTTTTTATAAGGGAAGAAACTGATCCCACACCTTTCCTAAATGGGATTTCTAGGCAAGGGCAAATTCAAGCCTCACCCTCAGATAATAACCAACCACAAAGCTAAAGGTTGACATTTTTGATTTTGAATGCTACATATTTATTTTAAGAGTAAAAATACTAACTTTTTTTTTTAACTAAATGGTAGATTGAAAATTGAGTTGATTGTTTCAATCAAAGATGTTTTCCTATATTTTGAATAACTCAGAGGCTTGATTTCCCCATTCAGAGGAAGTCTTCTTCCCTGACCAGCACAGCACCAACCTTCTTCTGTTAGCATCACTCAAAAACCACTTCACCTGTAAAATAAAATCTAGCATTTTAAATAAGATAATTTCACAGTAGCTAAAAGTTTTAATCCTGCCTATGAGGCTGTTGAGGCTGAGTGATGATGTTCTGTTATTTATCCAACAGGGTGGGAGAGGAGGCAGTAGAAATAGGAGCCTCGTCAAGATCGATGAAAATGCTATTGAAGTAAAGCTTTTGTAACCCCCTGCTCATGGTAACTGTGTTAATGGATGGGTAACCAGGTAGTTTGTAGCGGTATATATCTATCACCCAACCTTTTAAATGTTTATTAGAATTTGGCCTGTGTATTAGTCATATTTAAATATGGGCCATATGTTCAATACGCTAGGAGGCTGACCCATATTTCATTCAACTGTTTAGTAAACTTTCTGTCTTCCGCCCATGTACTCAGGCTCCCAAGATATGGTAACACACACAATTGGGTGCCTGGAAGAGCAAACATAATCCTTGCTATATATCCAGTGATGTTTTTGTGCTGTGAAATAGCCAGGACCAGGACCCTTAGGCAGCATTCAAATACGGAGCAGAGTTGCCCCCTCCAGAGAATTTACATCCAGATGGCTGAGGCATATAAAGATGTTTTCTCAGGGTAACAAGTTGCCTCGTGTCAGCTGACAGGAATATGCATTCTCAGCAAAGGCAGAGTAATTCAAGCTGATTTAGCCCTTTCTCCTCTGATAAATTTTAAACCCAATGACAGGAGACAACAGGTGGGTATAAGCAGATGGGGAAGCACGAGGAGTGAATAAGAAGGTCGGCTTCATAGGTAGTGGGCTCAATATTGCAGCAGCACAGCCATTGTCAAGCTTTTTTTCTGGCATCAGAGTTAAGAGGAGGTTTGAGAGGGGATTTGAAGGAGGATAACGAGGCAGCTTTGTGGACATGAACAAGGAGCTCTACCCAAGCATGGGGGCAGCAGGGGAGAAAGCACAAAGATCCTTGCTTGAAAAGGTAACAAATGGGTGATGGAGCCTACTGTCAGGGGCTGACTGGAGGTGGGAGCTCTCCCCTCTGGAATAAATGAATGAGAATAGGTTGGGAGGGGATTAGGCTGAGAATGCTTTGAAAGAAAAATCAAGTAGATTATGTTTATATAACAGAAAAAGGGAAACCATAGCAAAGAGGAGTAACAATGGTCAAAGTGATGAGCAAAGAAAATGCCAGTATCAAAAAAATTCTTCAAGCTTTTCCAAAGCTGCTCTTTCAATAAGCAGAAGGAAGATGTGCATTGTAAGGATGGCTTTGTATGTATCCCCATCATAACCAGCTCCTCACGGTTGCTTTCTGAAATTCAGGAATTATTGCTAGAAATTTTCTAAGCCTGGCATCTACCTTTGAGGTGAACAGTTATATTGCCTGAGCCTGAAGAATTTACTTGTTCTTTATTATAAGGAAATAGGACAAAAATATACTTTTCTGCTGGGGGGAAAAGAAAATAGTTACTGGTCTCTTCATTTGTGTTTTGGGGTTTTTTAAATCAGTACAAGAATGGCACAAGAATCCATGCTTTATTGATGTATCATATTCATTTAAAATTCATCTTAACAGATTTGCCAGTCTGTTAAAAATGCTGGGTTTGTTATGTCCTCCATTGTGCAGTTTTCATTACTTGCTTCTGAAAAATATTGCTGGATTTTTTTAAAAGGTGTTTACTACCAGGCAGTCTTATAGCAAAGCACATATCTGTCCTTAGGCAACCATATTCCTCAAAATCTGGAAAAAAAACCCAAAACAAAACTGAGTTGTACTGTATTCTTATGTGAACCATCTGTTGTTGATGGAAAGGCTGGAGCAGATGCTCTGGGCTGGCCTGTTGGTGCAGTAGGAGCACAGCTCTGTTCTGGGTTGGGGACGTACCCCTGGTGTGTCCATCCTTCTCGGGAAGAGCACAGCCAGCTCTGCTGCTCCCATGGCCATGGCCAGCTCATGGCCATATTGCACTGCTGAAGGTCATCCTTTACAACTTTTGTTTCTGTCTCCTGCACAGAAGACACATCTACAGTTTGTTAGGGAGAGAAAATAGGAAAGGTTGGTGTCGATCCCGCTGAATGGATGAATTTAGCAGTGAGTAGTAGACTGTGTCTGGAAGTTTCAGTGTCAGGGTGGCCTTGTTACTGTGCATACTTACAGAGGATTTTATAATCAATTACAAAGATGTATGATGGTCTTGACATGTGGCATATATACAAGCGTGCACTAATCACTGATTTAATAGAACGCTTAGCCCTGTTGTGAACACTGTCATTTGTTTAACACAAAAATCATATTAAGCCAACCACCAGCTATAATTTTGGAAATTGGTGGAATATTCCCATAAAGAAGCACAAAAGGCTGTAAAGATTGAATAAGTTCATTGTCTTAGTGGCCAGTTGGAGAGGGGGAGGTCATCCTCTTTAATTTTTTCATCTTTTAAAAATACTTTGTGGTTCAGCAGCACAGACACTGCATATCTTTGTATCCCCACACAGTCACCATGTTAATAGCTGTTTGCTAGCTGTGGTCAGTTAATTTTAAAAAGCTGGCACACTGGTATCATAGGTCACTATTGATTATTCTTGAATCAAATGTATTTTTGCTTCAAACTAAACCCCCACCCAAGACAAAATTCACTGTAGTTCTTTAATTTATAATGGTGTTTGAAAGGATGAACCTGATATGATATAAGACAAAGAGCTTGACAAAGAGTTTCTGGTCAAAAGGAGTGCGAAAGAGATATATACAGACCGAGTGTCCATTGCCCTTTCCTCATCCATTCACATGGTCATGTGGCTGTGTCTGGGGGAGCTGTGGGGGAAGGATCAAAATGCCTGCTTCGATGAGTAACTGTAATTTGGAAAGGAATGATTACAACAGGAGAAACGGAAACACCTTCCCTGGAAGAGTCAATGGACAGAATTTAAGCTGATATGTGAAATGTGAGTCTTCAGTCTGAATTAAGGAACAGGATCTTGGATCTATCAGATCACAGGACAGCACAATAAGTATGGAGCTGTTTCCTTTTCTAAACTAGGATGAGCATGTGCCCATTTCTCCTCTGGTTTATCATATAAAAATAATTGGTTTTCAAGCTGATGCATGCTTGGAAAATTTTTGAAGGATGAGAAAATGGATTTCCAGTCATTGCCATGTGTGAACTTCAGAGAAGGATTCTGTGCACCTGGGCACAGAACTTGCAGTTTGCCATGGACCCAAAAACCAGCACATGCCTTTGTTATTCAGCACATGAAGCAATGGAGATAGTCCTGTCCCATGCCTTTAACAGCTGTAAAATGTGCAGAAGTAAATTGTACACCATTTTAACTCCTCCTGATTGAATCCTACACATACATAACTGGCAAGTATTATGAAAAGGAACAAATACCAGTTCCTCAGGCCAGTGAGAAAATTCTCTAATGGTGAAGATTTCTGAAAACAAATGGATTTCTTCCATGAGGAATTTAGAATAAAAAAAGGTGATAAGTTATAGTCAGTCATTAGCATTTGTTGAACATTCTACTTATTGCTAGTGTTTCGTATACTTCTGGTTCAAACATTTAATGGAAAAAGAGTGGAATAAATGGGGTAACACTAACCAGATGGTCCTGTATGTGGAATTTCTAAAGCTTTTTGTGTACTTTATGTTGAAGATAACAAATCACACAGGTCAACAGCTAGTGTCAGCTAGTGAGAAATGATTGTACATTTTAAGGAAGAAAAGCTCTTGAGGTCTTAGTTGCATTGGTGTCAGGGATTCAATTTTGTGATTTTCACATGGAAATGAAGATGCTTCCAAGTGAGGCATACTGCAGAAGAAATGTTTAAAGAGCCGTTTGTTTAGATTCCAAAAACTAGGTTATCTTAGACACATTTAGGTTCAGGACATCTCCTTGCTTTTCGTTTAATTATGTTTCTATTTTATCTTTGGCATCTGCAGAGGATAAAATATAGGAATAATTAAGAGTAGAGCTAGCTGATGAAAAATTAAGACTCTGCAATATTGTTTCTTTATGTGCTGTTCTTTAACTTAAGAAAATCAGAAAGAAAATCTGTGATATGTTTTGCTTTTTGATAACTAGCTTCATGTGTTTTAACATTCTGAGAGTCATACACTTGCTAAGAATATCTGTCTGATCTGTGGCATATCTAAGTCATCCATCCCTGTAGTATCTTGCCAGGTCACTGTGGTCCTGCTGAAATATTTTGACACAGAATTTCATCCAAATAAATAAATAGTGTATGATGGTGCCATCTATAGCCCAGGCAGCTCAAGGGATTAGTAATTAGTTATATAGCCTTTTACTTAGGGATCGTTACTTAAGATCAGACTCAGAATGTCACTTCTAGCCACAGGCTTGGCAAGTTGAAACAGTGGTTTCTTTCTGATCCTTGTCAATGAGGTAATGTCTAAGTCATCTGGGGCAAAGTAGAAGTAGAAACTGAATTATAATTTCCAGAACTGATTTCTCAAACTCATTTTTATGTAAAGGCAATAGGGCAGTTTTTAACTCCTGTCTACCTGTTCCATGAGTACAAAAGAAAACAAGTTCCATATACCAGAAAACTTTCACTGGCATTACATCCTCAGAAGGAGAAAAGTGTGACATAGTTTCAAGTATATTTGCCAAAGGTTGTTGCATCATGGAAATCAACAGCAATAGGATGAGCAATTCAGAGCTAATGATCTTTCTTTCATAAGACCATCTCCTTTCTGTAACTCCTGCAACTATAATAGATACATCTAGATAACGATCCAGGAGCTAAAAAAATTAAAATTTCCTTGAAGCTGAATTGTTTACCTATGGCCAGTTTCTAGCTGGACTTCAGAGAAAATGAACCCCTCAGGTGATGCAACCTTACACATGTGCAGCAGTGATTTAACTTTTTGGTGTAAAGTTAAAACCCCATCTGTAAAAAAATCTAAATGTGGTAGAGTTCTTTCCTCTTGTTCAAATCAGTCTCGATATTAGAAGTTATTATATTCCTGCAAAGAAGGACATATCAGATTTTCTGCCAAGGGTAGACCTTTTTAAACACAGCATTTAGGCTTTGAATAACTCCTCAGGCTAGGCTTGTCTCTTCTAGAAGACACTTGTCATTAGTGGCAGAAGAAACTTCACTTTTGACACATGTAGAGGGAAGCAATGTAGAGGTTTATTCACCATGGCATCTTCCATAGATGAAACATCTCCAAGCATTTTGCAAAACTGTACCATTTTCTAGAACCAGAGATGGAGAGCAATAAAAGAGCCATAGGCAAAGGAGGAAAGATGAGCTTCCTGGTGAAAGCAAAAGCAGATTGTTGTTGACCAAATGATATTTAATTAATCATGTTAACACAAGTGACTGATTCAGGGTGGATGGAGAAGTGTGGGAGGATTGTGTGTGTGTTCTGTTACTTGTAATGGGGTGAGAAGTATTTATATGCTATTTATCTGCTGTTTCCACTGTCATGAAATGACCATGCCCAATGCATAAGGGTTCTCATGGCAATGACTGTATCATCATACCTTATGTACTGAACTTGAGATGGAGGTGTTCTTACTGTCAGGTGGTAGTTCACTCTCACTGAGGCAGGGAACCTACATTATAGTTATTAAACCAGGGATCAGTAAACTTACCTGGGTGATGCTTTGTTTCAATTTTGTATAAATTATGAAAGGCAAAGGAATTTTTGAAACACTGTTTGAAAGAGAAACAGAAAAAAAAAACAGGTTTTTTTCTTGAATTGTTTTAGATTTTTGCATCCTATTCGATTGATGGTTTTAGACTAGTAGTAAAGATGACATCAAGAAATTACATGTTCTCTTACATAACATACATTCATGAACAGTATCTTCTGTAGTGCACTTAGGTGTTTGTATTTATGCTCTGGTTCAGGTGTGTGCACGTTTGTGCAAAGGTGTATCTCTAAAGGTGTTCAATGTTTTGCATATTATGTTAGATATGTAGTTCTCTCCATTGTTACATCCTATTTTTTTTCCTTGAAGCAAGTGTAAAAACAGGGCAAGAGATGCTCTATTTAGTTTCTAAAATGCCTGTCACTTTTACCTCATGTGATAGACTGGAGCTGAAGAAATCACTACCACAGGTGCTCAGCACCTCAGCTGTGGACCTGGAAGGGGGTGAAATTGTACACAGGGAACAAGACTGCTGTGTAGTTAAAATAAAAAGACAATTTGGTTTAGTTCAGTAATTCAGTTCAAATAATTTTACAAAATGTAAAATTTTGAGGTACAGCAGTCAAGGATCAGACAGCAGACATTGCATTAAATGATTATTTGCCAGGTATTTGTTTTGATTTTCAAAGGGTAGCCCACAGCCTGGATGCTCTGCATAAACCTAGAAGTGGTGCTGTTCTCTGCCCTGAGGAGTTACCTGCACAGATGTTTCCAGGTGCAGAAACCCAATAATCCTGACTGAAAGTCCCATTATTGGTCAGTAGTGAAAAATGAGATTGGAATGTTTGCAGAGTGAAATCTCTTGCTGATTTGAGCCCTGATCTCATGAGCACTTACCATTGTGCTTATTGTTATGTAGATGCATACTCCCACTGAGTACTCCAAGTTGTGTGCATAAATATTTTCATAAGTCGTAGAGATCTGGTTGGGTGAGTGCAGGCACAACGTGTGTAATGCACAATCTCAGCTGCTTCCGAGGTACTGAATCGCTGCCTGGAGACAGACAGAGCAAGCTTTAATATGAAATCTCTCCAGATTAAGCTTTTAGTATTATAAGTTTGATTTATGTGTGGCAAGAACACTTGGTTGAGATATATTGGAAGAAAATGTATCCCATCCATTAGCAAAGAATGCAATAATTAGGAAAGGAAGAGACCTGGCTCAGAACGTGTGATATGACTCAGAATTGTGTCCTCGAGTCATTATGCAGACAAAAAAAACCCAGCACTCGCTTCAGTGCAAGTTTTGCATGTGTAACAGCTGTCACAGTGAGACCATTAATCAGCTGAACCACCACACAGGTGGAGGATGAGAAACCACCTTCTGTGCTAGAGGTTGGATGTAAAAATTACTTTGCACGGGGTCCGTCTGTCTGTGCTGCTGTAGCTGCAGCAATGCAAATCTCTGGTGTAGCTCTGTTTCACCACTGGCATAAGATGTTTTTGTACAATTTCCTCTTTTAAGTATCGAGGAAAAAATATAGACTGCAGTTAAATGCTAGAGAAACCATGATTTTGTTCTAAGCTGTGTTTCTGCTGTTAAAACTATTGCAATAAAAGGCACACCTATTTTATTTTACTTGATATATTAGTATACTATGAACTCATATCAATTGCATACAGTTAGTTAGATAAATGAGCAGTTTACTTTTGATTGTGTGTTGGAGTACCCCAGGTTATTTTGTTAAGTAATGTCATTTATTATTTCCTGCTGTGTATAATGACAGTTTGTGAAAAACAGAGGTTTTTCGTTTCTCTCCTGTCCATACCCAAACCAAAAAAAGAAAAAAAAAAAACCCTGATCAGAATAAGCACATCCCTTGAAATAGAGACACTTTCCACCTCCTCTCCATTTGCATCATGTGATATGGCAAGACATCAAATAATATAAAGATGTGTAATGTGACAATAAATGAAAGATAAATTAGAAGAATGTTTTTTGGATAGACTGTTCCTATTCAATTTGGATGATAAGAATTTAGTCTTAATTTCTGACATATTTATTTTATCAGCTAAATTTCCTAATTTGTATTATTACAGATAATTACCAACATGTATTTATTTTTAAAACTTTATTTGTTCAATTAGAAGGTAGATTTCAGCCTTTATCTTTGTAGGTAGCTGATCCAAGACAGTTTTATGTAAATGGCTTAATTAATTGCTACCTTTCAGTTGAAACAGCAACTTACAAAGGAAGTAATCCTTTTCGAGTGGCATAAGCTGTTTAAAAATGGCAAAAAAACCACAATACTTTTCTCAGGCACCTTGGCACACAATTATAAGTTGACAGAAGTAAATGTAATAAACTGCAAGGCTTCTTCCCAAATTATGTCTTTTCCATGTAATTAGAATAGCATCAACCTTAAGTGCAGTGGCTCTGTAGTCTTCAAATCTACATTATTAAAAGACTTAATTATGCAGAATTACAAAACTTTTTTATAAATGGTTCAACGTGTTGGTGGTAAAGATGTGATCTGTGTGGCCTACTTATTAAGTTTACGCTCTCTTTCAAGCAATTAGTTGTTTCCAAGTGCTTGGTGCCTTGCTCTCCCTTCCAGGCTATCCTTGGAAAACGCTGCCATGCAGTGCGTTTAGAGGATGCGGTGACTGGGCTTTTTCTTGATGGCCACCAGATGAACGGCACCGACCGCTCCTGCAGCTGGGCTTGCCTGGATTGCAGCTGCAAACTGAAGTCCTAACCCATAGTCCTGAAAGGAGGAAAGAGAGTTTGGGCTATTCTCTCTTCTTCTGCCATGCCCCAAGGTCTGTTTGTTGTAGAAGCTGAGACTTCAAGCAGTGTTTTCCCCAGTTGCATCCTAATCTACAAATGCAAGGGGCACTCTGTAGTGGAAGTAATTTATAAAATCCAGAGGAGGGTTGTTGAGATCCCATATGTGATGGTAAATGGTAAATGTGATGGTAAATGCCTTGATTCTGAGTGTCTGCATGGTGCAGCGTGGACCCCTTTCTTTGTCTCGTGCTTTTGCTTCGTAAGAATAGTGGGAGGAAATAATACATGATCCTTTTCAAAAGAGCCAATTCTTCATGTCATTAATAAGGGAAATTAAAAAATACTCACTGTGCCTGCTTATCTCCTCTGCTGCCTTCTGTTATCCTTGTTTCTGAACTTCATACCAAACTGGTGATCCTGGGGGGGGGGAAGGATGAGTGGCTGAATGAATACATGTCTAGAAATGTGGCAAGTTTTCAGTAGAGATGCTCCAGTGCTGTCCTCATTATTGTCCCATTTTATTTGGCAGAGTGACTCTTTTTCCCTTAAATGTGCAAGGGTTTAATTAATACATTCCAGTTGTCAAACCCAGTTCAGCTTGATGAGCAGGAGAGTGTAGAAAAGCTAGATTATTTGTTTGCATCACTAGGCAATGGGGAAATACCTCCTCCATTGGTTTTCTTTGCAAGTAGTGACAGCAGCGTTCTGACAGAGACAAAGGGATAAAAAATGTGCTGGAAGGACTAGAAGAATTAATTTGTAATAGATAATTGGATCTGTATGGCAATGATACGAGTTTGGAGGAAGCTCAAGAGGAATAGCTCTCTAGGTTTTTAGGTTTCACTCTCTTGTCAAAATAGCATCTGCATGCCTTATGCATTTTAAAGTTTAAGTATATACATATCTTGCATCCTTATGTAGCTGCCCCACTGACTCTCTGACAAAGGTCTGGATATGTCTATTTCTATTATTAATTAAACCTCAAGAAATAAACGTTGCTGTTTGTTGGAAATGTGATATGGTATCACTGTTACTTTCCTCTTGTGCAAAAGTTATTTTTCCTCTTGCACCAGCCTCTGAGACAGCTGTCTTTTGAGTTTTGCAAGGCTCACCTTTGTTGCTGACTGATCTCACAGTAGATCCTCAGGGAAGGGCGTCGTTCAGTGTCACAGGAGATTGTCTCATTCAGTGGAAGCGTGGGTCCATCCTCTGAGGGTATTGAATGCCAGGATGGAGATGTTACCTGCGTTCAGCTCTGCAGAGAGCCAGTGGCGAAAGCGGAGTTCCACAGGGCTGCTCCATGGGGCTGCTCCATGGGGCTGCTCCGTGGGGATGGCCTGGATGTACTCCAGACAACTCCAGCTGCTAAGGTGTGCTGGTGGTGTCCGTACCAGTTGTAGATTTTTTCAGGTTTGCCAAATTTGTCCCTAAATATATCTAGATGCAGTAATCAAGCCTAGAGGCCATAAATGGAGACAACCATGGCTGGTAACAGAGCAACCGACATATGGCAACAGAACATGTTTTTATTTAAAAAAAAAGGTTTTATCAGAGGGTGATCAACATTGTTCCACTCCTTTTAAAAAGGTGTTATGGGCAATCCCTGAAATTATAAACCTGGGAGGTGCCTCACTGTAAAGAAATATGGTTGAGGGAATGATTAAAGATCAAGTTATAAAGGACCTAGATGAGGATAATATGATGGGGACAAATCAGCACGATTTCTATAGCCTCTCAGATTTCTTTGAAATAGTTAACAAATAATGGATAAAGGAGAACCAGTGGATATAATTTATTTAAACTTTCAAAAGGGTTGGATAAAGTCTTTTAAAGGAGGCAATTAAGGAATCTTGCTAACAATGGGGTAGGATGTAAAGTCTTGTCATGGATTTAAAACTGATTTAAAGACTGAAAGTTAAAAGTAAGATTAAATGCCCATTTCTTACAGCTGGAAGGAGACAATAATGGCTGTTCAGGAGTGGGGCTAGGAATGGTAGACTTCGTTATTTTTAACATATATATATATATTTTATTAAATTGCTATTGTGCATAGAATATTATTAAGTAGTATTCCCTAGGAAATACAGTAGGTTAATATTAAGTATCTGTGTTATAGAGACTGCTCTAGTGCTGTCATGCTCTATTCAAAAGGAAAAAAAACAGGAAAATAGAGGGAACAATAGCCATAACACTTCCCCCAAAAGATGCTTCTCCACTGAAAAAACCATGACCTGCTTTCTGCACTACCTAATCTAAACCAGTGCAGTTCATGAAACACACCAGCCCCGATTCAAGAACAAAATCAAATTTCAGCCTAAAATGTCCAGGGAAGTTTTGTCCATCCTTTGAACTCGGCATATCTGCCCATTTACTGCGCTCAGCCTTCACTGCGGTGGAGCTGTGATCTCTGCTGGGGCTGGCATCAAGGCACTCCATGGCCAAGGCAGCTCTAGCCTCAGGTGGGGCTGGAGAGCAGAAGGAGAAATTGTAGAACAGCTCTGCAAGCCTAGACCAGTCCAGATAATAAAACCTTGAATAAGATTTTTCACAGAAAAGGTAAAATATGTGCCACAGAAATGTGCATACATTCGGAGCAACCTTGTAAGCCCTGAATCTGTCATAACTCATCAGGAAAGTGACACTGGTGCTGTCCCACTCTGGTCCTTGAGGACACCTCCAAGTGCAGAAAAAGACAGGAAAGTCTGCTCTGTGCTGGGTGTGTCCTTATCTTCAAGGGATTGTCTGGCCCCAGTAACAGGTGTCCTCTTCCATCATCTGGCAGAGATGGACACATTTTCAGAACAATTAGAGGTGTTGAGTAGGAAATTCTGGATGATAAAAAATTAAAACCTGTGACTATTTTATATGGGGAGAAGGGTGATCAATTGCAGAATGAGGACTACAACAAAGCCTGGTCAGAGGCTTGCACTTGCTATCCTGGAAGTCAAAAAATCACCTGCATTTAATGTCTGTGTGGAAGGAGCGGGAGTGGAGAACACTTTTCTCCCTTGGTAATAGGAATCTCCTGGCACAGGGTATTGCTGCAGACAGCCAGTTCTTAAATCTCGTAGCAGGGTGCATTATCATAAAAAGTATCATGTAACAGAGTTAGCTGAGGCCTGCCTGGTACTGAATAACACCAAATAAAATCCCTCCAGTTAGTCACTCTACCCCCAGTTTCTGAATTTAGTGTGCTCCTGATGAATGGGGCTATCAGGAGTGAGACTCAATGCAGTGGACTATATTTAAGCATGGTGTCAGAATGATATTTTGATGGTTAATTTCTTTGATCTTCTGTTGAATTTAAATTTGCCTACAGTGGTTTCCCAGTTTCAATTAGTACACAAAACAAACTTCGCATATTTTCTGAGATTATGTTCTTCATTATATGTTGCTGTAGTTTTATGTGTTGTTGCCAAGAAATCTGCTTTTGACAAATTGCACAGGAGGCATTTTGAGATTGTGATGGAGTTGATTGAGTTTTGGCCAAATCCTGTACACTTTTATCACTGAAGACTGAAATACAGATGCTTGTTACATTAAAATATATAGAATTTGCTTTGGCCCTGAAAATCTGTGTCACATTTTAAAATAACCAATTTGGGTGCAATTTGAGTTAAGTGGCAAGTAAACAATGCAAATGAAACTGTTTTGTTAGCTAGAAAGTAATTGAAAATCTGCAACTAATTATAAATTGGCAATATACAAGTCTCCAGGAAGCTGAAAGAAATACTTTGCTGATATATTGTTTAGTTATATTCAAAATTAACTTACTCTGCAGTTTGTGCAGAAGATTCTGTTGCTTATTGTAACTCTACTTTTGAAAAATGAAACAACTCAGATTTCATACCAAAAAAGTGTAGCTTTTTAATCAAAGATAACTCTTGTTATGTTACATGATTTTTATTTCTTTTTATTTCACATAGGCCTTGAGCTTCAGCTTGTGTATGGAGGTTTGAATTTCTTCAGTGTTTGTCAGTATTCTGAGTTTTGATTGGCACCTTCATTGTATTTTTCAACTCATCACCTCAACACAGTTCTCATGCATTAATGTAGGTGTACAATACCTTTGAGAAATAAGAATGTGTTGTCACATCCGAGAAGAAATTCTTTGCTTGTATTTGGTTGAAAAAAGTGTGGGATTGGCTGGAAAACATCTATTGTCAATGCCACCTAGATCTGTAGCACTCAGAGCTAGTCAAAACATCCAGATAATTGTCCTGTGGATTTGTGTCGCCAGAATGCGTGCCATGTGCAAACATCAGGTTTTGGTGACTCTCAGCTTTTGTGATTGAAGAATTGTTATTTAAAAGGAACATGTAAATACACAAGTTTTGATAAATCAATGTGAGTATTTACTAAAACCCAGTTCCACGACCCTTGATTTACATAACATCAAATAAAAACCATTTCACAAAATTTGGAGAAGTGTGATGGGGGAGCAGCAGGCCATGATGGAAAGCTCAATGCTATCTCTGTTTTGGTCTTGTTACCAAAAGCCCCAAGAGACTCCACAACAATCATGGACCCAAACGCCTTCTGCAAGAAATAAACGTTCTGAAGCTCATCCAAACTCAGAGTTGTTCGGGTAAGATGCAGAGGATGCAGTGCAGGTTTTTGGGGGAGAAAGGCAACCCTGCAGTTCCTGTTGTATCATTCTGTATTATGCAAATGGACAAGGAAGAGAATATAAAGATCAAAATTTACTTCCTTGATTCAGACAGAATATGAGTAAGAGCCATGGGGAGAGCTCCAGACTCACAGTGCCAGGCTAAGTATCATTATGTTATATTCACCCACCTGGCAGTTGCTCTCTCTGAATAAACATTTCACTGATATGTGCTCTCCTTTAACAAACCTTGACTCAGAGAAATTTCAGACTTGAATTTTCTACAGCCTTGTGCTGTTTCCCCACAAACCAGTGCTGATTAAGTGAATCATACATTCTTCTGATATTAAATTTTTAATATAAAGACTTGTAGTCAAAAACTAGTAGAGATGCCTTGTGAAAGCTGAAATACCACTCAGGAACGGTTCAGCACTCTCCAGTGATACAGTGTGGGCTCAGATATAATGCTTGTAGAGCTGTGTAGGAGCCAGGCAAGCTGAGATGTTTCCTAGTCAGTCCCATGCTGAGGAGATCTGGACATTCTGTCATTAAAAGGAAAAGGCTTCAACCAAGCAGCAGGAATAGACATCTTTTCTTTCTGCAGTAAACATTCCCAGACAGGCCAGTCTCACAGTCCTTGTGTAAGCAGCTCCTGTGAGTACAGGTTGCAGGATGAAATCCATAAATACCAGGCTTAAACAAGCAAATCTGCATCCAGAGTATTTTAATAAAAAGTTCGCTTGGGTTGTGGGGAAGGAGGGGATATAGCACTGGGGGAATGGAGAATATGAGTCATGGCATCCACACTGAAATCTTTGAGCACGAATCACAATATAAAATTTTAAGGGCTTGATCCTGCCTTTGGCTATGCTGGTGTGTATTGTTACATATCCTGTAAAATCGACTACTGTTACACGTTACGTGGTACTGTGCACCACATAACTAAGCTCTGAGCTCTTGGTTTTTATAGTCTTTATTTTTTAAATCCTGTAAATGGTGCGGGACTTGGCTTTTTAGAATGTTGAACAGATGCAGCAAGATTTTCCTACACTTCCTACCCACTTACAAACCCGAATAATTTGTGGATGTGTTGCATTTTTCGATAAAGACTTCTTAGAGAGCTGTTTGGTGAATAAGGCCACACAGAATGTGTCATTGTTGCTGCTGCAGGTTTTGAGTTTATTTGTGCATTATGGGTACTGTATACCACATAATAATGAAAAGCTATATGCTCCGGTCTGCTGGTTCACTACACAGTCTGTGTGATTACAAATTGTTTGAATAACAGTGGACTATTGAAACTCTATCCAGATGTGCGTGTTGCTAATTATGAGAATACCCACAAAGGCGGATTATCTCTTTTGTTAGCATTTCCAACCCATTTAAAAACAGGAAAGTGAAAAGCATGTAGGCAGCAAATAAGAAGTAGTCGTACATGTCAGAGATGAAGACTTTTCATAATTAATTCCCAGGGAAGAAAATCTCTTGACCTGACAGGATGCATTTCTGGAGTGCAACCAGATGCAATTTAATTCACAGGGGGATCTGCCATCCCAAAGTAGCAGATTCTGAAACAGTCCCAGAAATGGCCTGACATCATTCACAGCATTGGAAGGACAGGTAGGGGAAAATGTGTCTTTCCAGAATTTAAGTACTATTCATTTAATAAGCTGGATCACTATCCAGAGGGGCCTTTAGGATGAGCAGTACTCTGAGTGTTACGGACTCAGTGTGTTTCCAGGCACCACACTGGGATGACAATGTTTTCACATTGTCTTCCAGAAGTGCTGTCTACTGGCTTTGGACAAGGGAGAACATCATGTCTAGTCATAAAGTGACCCTCAATCACTTTTTCTCTTTGCTTCATTTCATGAGTTGCCATGAATTGCACAGGAGATGAAATGCGGAAGGTAGAAGGAGAAAATGCCAGTTGCAAAAATTAGGTGTGGGATCCAAACTGTTTGAGGAAAACATAGGAACAGATGAAAGAAAGGGTGTTGAATGGGCTTAGCTACCTGTCTCCTTAACAGCTTGTGATGAGGAGATAAGTAGTTTGGCAACCTTCACTCAAATTTCTTTCTTTTTCTTCTTTTTTCTTTTTTTTTTTTTTTTCTCCAAAAGATGGGGATTAAACTACAGAAAATCTGACTTTTGCAGCTTCTCTGGAAGAGAGAGAAGATATCTGAATTCAGACTTAACCGCCTTTGTATAGCTTAATTTAAATAAAAGTTATGTATTTCCTCCTGAGTGATTAATAGCCAAGTGTGGTGACATACAGGAAGAAGGAGCTTGACCTTCTAGGTAAAGGATAACTGCTATGTTAATTTGATTGCACAATTTCCCCTAAATAAGTTGACAAGCAGTGAGCATGGTTTTCATGACTTCTGATCTTGTAAATGCACACTTACAAGTGATTTGCCTATTCCTCTGAAGGAAGTCTTGCGTTCTGTGGGACACATGTTCAATAAATTCCAAATGGTCTAATGTGAGATCTGGAATCCCAGCAGCCAGAGTCTGTGCAAACAGGCTGGCCTGCCAGGGAATTGTAAAGTGTGAAATACTCTGAACTGCAATCCTAAACTTAGAGAAGTTTCACATCCTCTGGACATCTCAGCAGCTAATTAGGCAGGCCAATAATTCTTCCTCCTCCTCCTTGGGCTTGTAGACTGAATTTTTCTCTTGCATGGAGAGAACCTTACTTTCTCTTCAGTGTTTCTTCTCATCAATGTTTCTTCCTGCCCCCAAAATTGAGTGCATCAAATATGCTAAAACTATCCATATGTTGCACTGATAGGGTGTTTATGTAGAAACAGAATCAGCCTGTGTGCCAACTAGACTTTATCTCATACCTTTATCGAGCTTCAAAATCTGCAGTAGAAGACAACTGCTGGCATTGCCCTGGGCATGAAAAATGGGAAAGAAAGGAGTATTGATGGGAAAGCATCCATCTCCATAAAATGTTCCAGTGTTAAACATTCATTACTTAAAAAGAAAAATGCCGCTACCTAACTTCAAATTATTGCTTTGGATCAAGCAAATGCTAAAATCAGTTTCATAAAAGCAGCTTGCCCAGTGCTTGACTTCTGCTTTCCTATGGGATGTGTGGTTAGCACTTTTGACTCACTCAGTGGAAAAATGGGCCATAGAATGATTTGAATTTGAAGGAAAAATGTCACACATACTGCCTCTGTGGTTTTCCTTCACTTGTGGAGGTTTAGACAATCTCTCCTACCACTCAGAAGGTCCAGGGGACCATAACACAAGCTTCCACATCCCATGGAGATCCTTCACTGTGCTGCCTATGGTCCTAATATCCCTGTGTACCTAGAAGAGCTTTCTTCACAGCAGGGCTTTCCATCTCCAGCCTTCTACCACTTCTGTACTTCCTTTGAGCCTTCAAGCAGTGTTTTGCAATAGCTGGATCAGCACCAAATTCAGCCTATGTCCAGCAGAGTCTCTTTGACCCATTGCTGTGTGATTCAGAAAATATCCAGTCTCCCAGGAGTTGTAAAACACTTCCCATCTGCAAATCCCAATCCTCTGAAATTAGGGTGTCTCCCTTCAAAATCCCTGGCCAGGTTTTGTTTCTTTAGTTTCTTTGTCTGTGCTTTGGGAAGGAAAGAACTTTGTGAGCAGGTTGGTGTGTTCCACCCACAGTCAGGCAATGGAACAACCCCAAACTTGAAACACAGGACAATCAAACCCTGGTCAAGTCCATGACCCACGGGCTCAAAAGTGAGAGGGAATTACAAGTCCTACCTTTGCAGTTAATCCACCATAATGGATAACTTTTCTCCCTCCCTCTCTCTGTCCTTTGCGTGCAGAATTTTTTTTTTCTAAAGGATTCAATTGAAATGTTGCCTGTCTCTTCCAGAAGGGAAGCTGCTGAAAGAGTTCACTTTGTGTAAGGCAGCATGAAATGCAGTAGGTACGCTAAGCTGTCTTGTCCTTTTTCTGTGATAAGCACTACACTGAAGTCAACTGTCATTTGTGTGTACGTGTGAATATGTCTGTAATGGAATAAGAGTGTTTGCAAAAATGGCTACTGAAGTGCCCAGCCAGTACACTTACTGCAGGAGAGTGACAGGATAAGAGAAGTGGCAGAAACAAAGATAGGAAAAGAGATTTTTGCACTAACAAGTGTGAACTGATAAGCTTGACCTGTATGGGAAATGTAGAGAATCCTTAGTGCACTTGTCAGGCCAAAATTAGCTATGCCAATTTGTTTTCAGCAACACTGGGCTCTGAGAGATCTTTACTTATTTTCTCATTTGTGGAAGAAAACTGCTAGCTCACTGCACTCCACTCAAAAAATTCTTAGCAAGCTAATTCACTTAGGCATAAATAAGTTTACTGGGTGTTGAAGCCTGGGGTAGGAATCAAGAGGATCTACAGAGGTGGATGGGGAGGTGTTGTGTGGAGGTTTTATAAGCCACATGGATAAGTTATGTGTGTCATCGAAACTGAGTGCCTAATCACCTCCGACATGTCATCACAACTGCAACATGCTCAGCAAGGCAAAAGGGAGGGAAGAAAATACATCTTTCTTTCTCAAGTATGCACAGCTAGGAAACAGTCATCTCATTTTTCACCTTCCTCCAGGGTAGGTGCTCAGGCTGGGTCTCTGCCAGGGAATGGGGGCTGTCTGCTTCACACAGGAGTGAAATGTGGTGTTTTAAAGAAGAGAATTTGAAGTGCTGTTTAGCAAGTAAGCACTTCTGATTAGAGTATGGGAATAGAGAAGTAGTCTGTATCTGATTAATTTTGGACAGTTTGGAAAAATTGGAAGCTAAGGGGGCAAAATCTTTAGTAACAAGAGATTGCCAAGTTTCTAGTTTTGTGTGTTTATTTAACTAATTCTTCCTTGCGGGAACAAGGGATGGAAAGATGAGTTATGCTGGCATAGAATGATAGTCTGGGTATCAGTATGGAAAGAAAAAGAAATGCAGTGCTTAGGTGAGTCAGAAGGAGCTGTGTGACATCACTGGGATGTCTTCTCCAGCTTCTGCGTCAGAAAAGGTTCCTCAGTTGTAAATTGGTGGAGGATAATGAAAAGACAAATGAGATTGGTCTTTGAGTGGATGAAAGAACAGAGACTCAGAAAGATTACCCCCATAGTGGAGCGGGACAGAACAGAAATGAAGGTTTGGAGGTGATGTCTGCAAAGACACCACAGGGAAATGAGCCTTTTGACTGCTGAAAATCCAGCAAAAAAAGAAGGGCAGGAGCAGGAGAGGAGTAAATCAGACACGCTGTGCTGAATCAGTGCAGGAGGGAGTAGAGGGAGCAGCCTGGTCAGAGGTGAGCGTGAGACTCAGCAGAGCAGGGATGGCATTAGGCACACACAGAGGAGCAAAGAGGTGGTAGCTCGTGTGAGGTTATCACAATGAGATTCTGCTGGGGGTAAGGAAATGTGATTCAAGGGATTGGTTGTTAAATTAGGATTTCTTTGCATCATTTTATCAGATCTCACATCATCAAGTCAAATCTCATTCCATTCAAATAGATCTCAAGAAATTGTCAAAACAGGAATTGCACCTAACATGGAAATTCAGAGCAAACAGAGTGGTCCAAGGATGGAAAGGAACCTTTTAGGCTAAGCTATGATTTTTCTTCTGTTTCAAAGGCATCTCAGGGAAAGTGTTTTCCCTTGAAAGAATTTTCCCAGCCATATTTTTGCCTCCTTTTTGGCTGGTTGCATCTGTATACCTTGTACCTTCCTTGTATCCTTCTTCCTTTTTTTCCCCCTACCCCAATCTCAAGCTCTCCCTTCCGAGAGCAGAAGGTGACACAAAGATATCTGTACAGCAGCAAGAGGCACTGTGTCCTTACAGCCTTGGAGGGAGGCTGGCCATGTGGGAGATCTCTTCCACGTCACCATTTTCCCCCATCTGTGGAACTAGCAGCCTATGACTACAGCACTTTGCTGAATAGGGTCTTGGAAAAATCGAGCTGTAAACTCACAAAGCCTGGCTTTGTGTCCAGAAATGCTGTTTCCACACAGTAGATCTGATTTCCATAGCTTTACACTCTTCGAAATACCAGCCAAGGCAAGTCCATGTAACCATGTTAAATTCCTTTCTTTTCTCTTTCTTAAATCAACCAATTCCTGTAAACCTCTGAAGAGACAAACTGACACCACTTTGACCAGAGAGTCAATGTTGATTGTTATTAATTGCTTAAAACCTTTTTTTTTTTCTTTTTTTTTTAAATAAGGCCAGGTCTGTGCTGCAGATTTCTATCAGCACAGCTGTTCTGGTCAGACTGACACCTCTCAGTGAGCAAACACTACACATGTAGATGCAATTATACCTCAAAATGGTGCTTGTTTTGCTTGTGGGGATGATTTTACTGTACCGCTACAAAGAGCAGATTTGCCAGTGTAAGTTTACACCGCCCCAGGAATGCTTTGTCTGTTTACTGTGCTGGTATTCCTTTATCAGTAAGGCATTTGCAGTGTAGACATGGTCTTATTTGGAGGGCTGGTTTTAATCCTGACACATGCTAAAGTGATTACACTGCTGATTGAGGACTCAATAGAAGGACTCCAACTGATTTGCTCTGGATCAGGGCCTGAAAGGAGAGGAATTATCTTGTGGTTTGAACACAGGGGTAGGAGCTCTTCGTGCACACCCTGGGTTTGATATTGACTTCATTTGTCTCTGCCTCTAAAATTGGGGGTGTTGTGGAATTTGTCTTACAGGAGTTTTGTGAGACTTATTTGTTTCACGTTCCTGTTCCAGGACACAAGTAAAATTTATATCCCCAAATGGATATATCCACAACATTTAAAATAAAATACAAAAAAAAAGAAAAATGTAAAAGCCTAGCTACTTCTGCAGCTGTTCCAATGGCTCCAAGTGCTGTTGCAGCAAAGGCCCTGGTTCTGGGCCAGCCTGTGAGACTGCTTTGAGGAGGCTCCTCTGCTTTAATGAGGTGTGGATCACAGTTTGGGATACGTTGCGCCACCACATTTCCCATGGGTGTTTCCTGGTAGCCCAAATGCTCTTTCTCTTTTGTATTTACAGTATCCATGTTTTAGGAGACTGTTTTAAGGGTCTTGGAGCTCTTGGCTGGCCAAGTCAAACAAAGAGGAGCTACAGCATTGGGACCTGTGTGCCAGTCTGGGGCTTTATGGTCCTGAACTGGGTGCTGGTCCTTCTGCAGGACTCAACAGGCGACAGCTGAGAGGGAGCAGATGCGGGAGGGCATTTTCCCCAGGGGCTGTGAAACATCAATGTGCCTTCGCTTCTCTTTCATGCCAGACCTAGGAGCAAGATTAAAAAGGACTCATCAATTGGAAAGTCCAGGTGGGTGGATTATTCCATGTCCTGTGGTAGCCTGGCACGTACACGGTTGGTGGAGGCACATCCCGCCTTCAGATTGTCAACTTCATTTCTTCATCAGCTTTCTGCAGAGGCAGTGCCAATGTGTTGAAGCTGAAGGGCTTTTTCCATTCTCTTCGCATCATCGCGCACTGGGCTGTGGGCAAAGCAGGTTCCAGTGGGGACAGACAATCCCTGAATGTGTGAGATCACACCAAGGAGCAAATCCCTACAGGAAGCAAAATTAGCAGGAAATAGCTATTACTCATCACGTTCCTTTTTACAAATAGTGCATCCTTTTAAAAAGCCACATCTGGGAAATGGAAAATTAGGGTTTGGAGCAGAAATCTTTATCTCTAGGAAAAGATCAGTTTCTTTTTTTTTTTTTTTTTAAATGGTTTAATATAGAATTTTTGGACTGCTCTTCACTCTGTAATCTGTAGCTTGCTTAGTCTGTGGCTGTTTTTACATATATTCTCTCAACCGTCATCTATTGGCACAAGAGACAATGTCAAGGGAACAGATTTCTATGACAAATTAGTGCATAGAAGAAAGAGTTGCTGTGTGGTTGTGTCTTGTGCCAGAATGATTAATTCCAGAAAGACCCCTTAAATTCCAATGAGCGCTTCAGAAATCAGGGTATTTTGATACTGGCCAGCTTGATTTAAGGCTACTAAAATTATTCAAATATGCTTTTACCTCATCTGAAGTACTTCTTGGAACTATTGTAAGCTGCAAGGGGGAAAAAATGGTTATGTAAAAATCATTCTTCTTGCACACTGCTAGAAGAAAAACAAGGCTGTGTTTGGTGTAACTTTGTCAGGGCCTGGTAAAACTGATCACAGTTAAAGTAACCAAAAATGAGCCTGTTGTGTGCAGCAAAAAAATGATAGGTCTCCCTGGTTGTAACCCACAGTCTGATGAAAGAAAATCAAGAGTACAGTAGAACATCCTTTTTAAACCAAGTCTTTCTGCAAGTTAACAGCACTAAGCCTTTGCACGGCCTTGCATGTTCTACAGAAGAATTTCTGCACTTTGTTCAGGCTTATTAACAACACTGGTTTGCTTGATAACCAATTGCAAAACTGAGACGAGGGGTAAGGAGGGGCTTTGTAGATGATCAAGAAATCAGTCAGAATCACAATTAAAAAACACTTTCTAGGCTATAGAATGACACTTCTGGACCTAGTCCTGCAATTCATCTTGGAAAGATTGTTTTGTACAACCCCCGTTTAATCTGTCCATATTTTCTTTTTGCTGTTACTCTGAAACCCGTTTTCAAGTGACAGTAGCTTGTGAAGAAATACAGGGAAGAGAAATAAATGAAAAATATCACTACAAATGTAGTAACTCATGGAAATTTTTTACTGCACAGAAATGTAGGAAAATTAGTCTTGCATTTCATGAGTATAACTTCCATTGTCAGTAGTGCCAATGGATGTGTTGGACACATTTCTATCCATGGTGTGACTTTCTTATGTGACAGTTCAACTGGTCATGAGACTATATTGTCAAGGAAGCAGACTTATTTTAAGTCAGTGGCTGTTTTAACTTGAATTAGTTTGCAAAATCTGTGGTGTAGTCAGAAACTCTTGACACCAGCACAGCTCTTTAGGAAGGACTGGACTAAGAAAGGAATACAGGGATCCTACTGTCATTTAAATTTTCACAGAGGAAAAACCAGGGTGAGTTTAAGGTCAACTGTTTTTGTAAATATAGTCTATAATTTGGGTTTTCTTCTATAATATTTTCCAAACAAACGTTTTGTGAGCAGGAGTGGTGCACAAGTAACTTGCTGCAGTTCTACACTCTATGTTTGCTCTGGATTAGAAGCTTTGGGCTCTTCTAGGAGCAAAAAACAAGTTTGAAAAACATAGTTAAATATAGTGAGAAATATGAAGGGCTGTGATGGGGGAAAGAGAGGGGATGGCAGGCAGAAAGAACCCCCAGGGAATGTTAAGTGCACATGTAAGAATAGGACATATGATCCTTCTTTATTATTGTCCATTTAAAATTACAATGTGTTCCACTTAAACTAGACATGCTAATAAAATAAGAAGAGTCATTTATAGTGGACAAATTCCAAAGACCAAAGCTGTGCCCTCATTTAAATTCTGGTCTTTTGTTAGGGCACCCTACTGACATAATTCTCCATTGTTTCTGCCATTATCGCTTGCTTAATGCAGGACATAGTGTCGGGAAATTCCTGTCTGGCACTTACAAGGTGTTTCTAAAAGGGGGAACAAAAGAGTCAAGAGCACACAGGGAGCAGGAAGAAGCTGCGAGGGGAAGTGGCAGCAGAGGGAGGAATTCGAGATAGGAGCAGGGGCTGGGGGAGCCAGGCAGACCAAGGGAAGAGGAGCGAGAACTGGGGCCGGGCAAAACCCCTGTGCACTCCCTCTGCAGTCCCAGCTATTACAGGCACATCTCTTAGGAGACTCGGGAAGCAGCTGAAGGATGGTGAAAATGCAAGATTTCTGAGTGTAGAGTGGAGGGCCCCTCGGCTGGGAGGGCACAGGGCAGAGCAGGAGAGTCTCTCTCCAGGAGAGTCTGACGGAGGTTTGATGCTGAGGATTTGTGGTGGTCAGGGAACGGGGAGAGAGTCGGTGTCAAGGCCATCCACTTCTGATACTCTGGGTATGAAGAGCAAGACATCCTAGCTTGCAGTAGCCTGGACATAAGAAGATTACTCTGCACTGTCATTTGTTAATAACGATGTTGTTTTCTGTCATATAATTAGAAAATACATCTTGCTTTGCCTCCAAGCACTGTCACCCTATTGCATTTGCACATTTTTCATAATATTTCAAGCGAACTGACCAGATAACATTAATGAATATATTAGATAGGCAGGCACTTTTAAGGAAAAATAATAAACATACTTGTATATTAAAAAGTTAATTCAGTCTGGAGCCAAACAGGTAATTTTCCCTTCAGCATTTTTTCACTCAGCTAAGACAGGTTGGACTAGGAGTGCAGTCACCCTGTCTACGCTCTTGGCTTGGCTTGCATACCAGGGGCGAATTTTCTTCAGAGACAGACAGCAAGATGATCTGATTGGCCTCGGTCCAGGGCATGCTCACAAAGGGCCCTTTGATGGAGAGCTCCTTGGTGAGCCCTGTACCAAAAGCTGCCTGCCACCCTCCTTTCAAAGATACCCATTTACAGTAATTCGGGGAGGGGGAGAAGGGAAATAAATAAGGAGAAGTGAAATAGGGGGGTTGCCACAGGAATAATTACGTTACTGGGCTTGGAGGGGGTAGGGAAGAGGAGGGGAGAGTTATTAAGTAAACTGCTGGATGTTGAAGTAGCTGTTTGGCAACAATGCAAGAACATAAGGCATTTGCAATTAAGCTCATTAAAGCTTCATCATTTTGCTTATCAATCTTTTCTGAAAAGGGTGGGGTGAAGCACCATATATTAAAACATAGCTGCTTTTATAGATAAGGAATGATCACTGCCTGTTTGACTCTCGGAGCTGCTCTGTAGTACACATCCTGTGATGGCATACGTGATTAGCTGATGTAGCTCCCTCTTGTATGATTTATGGAAGTTTGTTATAGTGTCCCTGCCCTCTGCTGCAACATCCAGTGCAGGCAGCTGTTCCTCCTTGCCTTTATCTCGTTCGGTATCCAGATGTGGTCTCCTGCCTATCTGTCAATTTCCATCCCATTTGTTCTCAAAACAGTAGCTTTTGGAAGAGTGTTTGCTGTAGCCTCCACACCTCGGAATAAGGGGAAGATGAGCTAGATTATCAGGGCCATTGCTTCCTCAGCCAGTGGGGCATGTCCTCTGACTGCAGCCCATACTATCCCATGCTAATCAGAGGCTTTGAGTTTTGACTTGAAGATACATTAGTGGATAGAACTGACCTGAGCCATTCTGGTTCTGTTGGAGACCTCAGCCTGCCTGAACTGACTTTTAACAGGGCCTCTTCTGGCTGAGGGACAGTGGAGTGTGGGAGTTGACTGGCAAAGCCATCAGAGCAGCAGTCTTGGTGTGAAAACCTTGCAGCAAGAGCAGCAGCAACGCTGCTTTCTGCTTTGGAGCTGCTTCCCAGGGTACAAGGAGGGAGAGCTGGGAACAAATCAGGTCTGTCTTCTTCTAGTAATATAAATGTCAATATTGCCACCACAGATTATTGCAGGTGGTAGGTGTGTAAAGACAGAATTTCAGATATAAATCCATTTAATCGCCCAAGAGCTTCAGAGAGCTGTAGATGTGGACTAATCCTTGCACCATCCCTTTGTGGGAGGTGAGCTTTACTTTCATTTTCCAGATGGAAAAGTTCTGGCTCAGAGGAAAGCCCAAGAGGCACTCTGGGTGTCCGGGGCAGGTCTGAACCCAGAAGTTCTCACAAGTCCTGTTTCTCCAGTATAGCCTTGACCATGCAGCTCTGAGATTTTACAGCAACATACTGAGCTTCAGAATTTTCTTGCAAAAATGATCAATCTTTTCTTGCTTCATTTGTTTCTGGTAGCAGCTCTTTTCTGTTTGTGATACACGGTGATGGAGAGATGGGACCTTGTTTAGAAGTGGCTCTTTCTATAATAAGTTTTTTTAATTATTTTTTCAATTGTCTGCACAATATATTGTCTGTATAGTGTTAAAACTCACTTTAACTTCCAAAGAAGGAAAATGAAGCATAAAAAGAGAGAAGCTGGGGAAAATACTGATATGAAGAGAGTGATGGAAGGAGTAGCACCACTAATGCAAACATGTAGGTCATATTGCCATGTGGGAATGGAAGCCAGCTTGAACTTTAATTCTTAGTTTGATCAAGGTAGTGTAAAACCAAACCCCAGAGGATTTCCAATGGAGAAACTGGATTTATATTTTACATATGAGCTGTAGTTAAAGCCAAATGTTCATTCCACTCAAATTGTGTAGGTGGATTACTTTACTTCCAGCCTTGAAGTATCATGTTTTTAGCTGCTAATAAACTTAATAAAATCCATTTCTTATTTCCCCTGGTGTACTGTGTTCATGAGCCTTGATGTGCCATAAGAGCAATGCTGTCCAGAAAATTCATTTATCAAGAAACAGACAAATGATGTGTAGGAATAAGTCAAGAAGAAAAAGAATATATATACCACTATTTTAGTGGCATTGCTCTGACCAGAATTGCCACCTTCCTTATGTCTTCTGACTTTCAACTGGACCAAAGAGCTGAGAAAATGTAATAAATTGTCATATCATCAGCCTAGAAGAGAACTAAGATATGTACAGGTTGTTTTATGGCACTTTTAAAAATGTTCATTTCCCAGTTAAAAATATCTTTCCGTACCAACTAGCTTCCAGCTTTGGCTTAGCTCCCAGAACCAGACCTGCCATTTCACACAATCTTTGATCAGTCTAAGAGTTCATTGCCACTGGAATTCACTGAAGCCCAGAATTTACAAAACTGAATGAGAGATTAGACATTTATGTAGATAACAAAAATATCTAGTATTATTGTAGCTAATACAAACAAAGAGAGCACTGAGAAGGAGATAAAACCTCACTCTTGAAAGGTGCAAGGTAATGTCTAATATTTAGAATTGGGGTGAGACTTCCTGGGGGACTTCCCTCCAGGAGGGGGTAGACTGTCACCATGATATCCTTGAACTTTACTTTGCCATGTTCAGTCTTGGATACCGAGTTAGAAGAGTTGTCACTGGTTATACACAGCAATAACTGTCTTCCTACTCAGTGCACATTTTCTGATGTCCCACAATTATCTAGATGAGATAATCCAAAGAGAGCCCAGTTTTAATTTCAGTCACTGACCAACAAGAGGTGCCAAGTGAATTAAGACATCAGTGAGGGTGAGCAATGTAAGGAGTTAAATGTTGTCTTCAAGACCCAGAGGTACGGAGTTGAATGGAAGCTTCAATGCAGGCCAAGTCACTTCTTTTAGCCCCTTCACATCCCCCATATGCAATGAAATGTCACCCCGTTCTTTCAAAATGTGCCTTTGGCATGTTGCTGGACCACAATGAATTCATCACTTCACTTAATGGATTTATTGGGGCGAGTTCGGAGAGGAAATAATCTTTAAAAAGATTTAGGGTAAACAAAAGAGTATAAAAGAGTGAGAAACAAACTGCTTTATGGTAACAATGAGTGGGAACCAGACAAGAAAAGGAAACAGAGGGGGATAAGAGGCCTCAGGTACAGAGGAAGAAGTAAGATCTTAGGTAGAAACAGAAGAGAAAGGCAGGGTTGAACATATAAACAAAGGGTTTAAGAGAAAAAGCAATATGACTTTTGAAGCTTTTAGTGCACATCTGACCCAAATCATCTGTCCTTTCAGAGTCAGCCCATCACCTCCCTTGTTTAGACTTTATTTTTCCTTGGAGATCTGTAATCCTTGCTCTAAAGAGCTCCTGCCTTGGTGGACATGTGTTGTGTTAGTAAATGCTGCTATTGAAGTCGGCAGACTTGTTAAAACTTGCGCTTTTTCTGCAGCAATGGAGTTTGCGGTGAGCGGGGAGTGCAAGCCCGGTCATTCCTCCCGGTGTGTGTGCAGCCTGGAAGGGGTTCAGGGAGAGGGGGAAGGGCCAGGCAGCTTGACAGCAGTTTTCCCACCTCTCTGTTGGCCATAGCAGAGGGTTTGTCACGGAATCTCTTTGTAGGGGGAGTAGGGGTTATCAAGAGCACAGAGTTTTTCTTTCCAGCAAACAAAAATTGCCACTGAAAACTCTTTCCAGAACTTAATACAACCTGAGGCAATATTTCTTCTGCAGAAACCACAAACAAATCCATGCACGTGCATTTAAGAAAGGACTCGAGACTCATCTGAGCAGATCACAAGGAGCTGTGGGGTTGCAGGGAGTGCCAAAGCCGCTGTTAGTGCCATTGGGCTCTGTTGGCTTTAGTCAATCCAAGGGGGCCAGTCCTTTGACTTCTACAGGGGAGCCTCTTTCTGTCCACTTTGGTAGAAAAAGTAGAGGAAGGGGGAAAATGGAAGATGACCATGTTACATTTAGGGTTTATCGGTTCTCTTCTGTAAATGTTTTCCCAGAAAAAATTAAGTTTCTTTTGAAGATTAAATCCACTTGCAAGTAATGAGTGCATTTGAAGTGATGGACCCTACCAATGTATTTGCAGAAGACAAGCATTTACCAACCTTTTGCTAGTACAGGGGTTTTGTTTCACATTGAAAAATAAAGAAAAAAAATTAGTTGGCTTTTAAAATCTATTTCTCTTTTCAGTTTCCCTTATTCCCACTCTCTACTGTATCCCTGATAGACATTATGTATTCCTTAGAAAAATATTTCATTTGAGAAGGGTAAAACCATAGTCAAGTTTTTGCACATTGTTTTCATGAGTTTTGTGTAGATATTATATGGACCGGAAAAAGTCAAGGTGCCATCACTCTGTGTTCTGATTAGTGTGTGCATGAAGGAGAAAAAGAGAAAATAGAACCTGCTCTTCAATATTAAAATCCAGCATTGTTGGAGAACCTAACACAGAGATTTTAAATTGAGCTTTTGCATCTATTTCTTTCTCCCTGAAGAATCTATTGGCCTGAAGTTGTGTAACTCTCTAATAAAGTCAGTGTGGGGGTCTTTGCTATCCTGGAAAATAAAAGACTAGAAAATTACAGCGCAAAGCTCATGTTTGCTAAAGTGATCAACCTTAAATGGTGTGTGGGTTATCTCAGAGTATAATCAGCATAGCTGATTTGAATAGAGCTGTCTTTAAAATAGAGATCTGCTGGTAAGATTTGTTTTCATTTAGGTCTTACTTTCAGCAATAGGATTAGCCTAAGGTCTATATATCTACAGGCTCTTGTATAAACAAGCAGCTTAAACAAAACTACCATTATTGTACTGATTTAGGGAGAGAGAAAAGCCTTGTTAGGTTTATTGAGTTAAGATCATATGTGTGACAAATAAAGCCTTCCTTTAAATGTAAGTTTTGTCCCATTCAATATAGTAAGTTTCTTGAGAAAAAAAAATTACAAAGGCAAACATTATTCTTAATGCCAATTCAGTTTGTCACCTCCAGGTTTTAATCCCATAGGCTGGTGAAATACATGCTATTTCATCCAGTTGAGCAGCAAGGCAGCTGATATCACCATATTTATCACCATCAGGGTGATATAATCAATTTACTTCTTGCTATAAGAACTGCCCTTACACTTCCTTTTTCTACCTTTTACTCAATAGCCTTATTAAACTCTTTTCAATGCTGATTTATTGCAGCCATGGCTAATGTTGTGTTCTGTGGTGCTTTCCCCACAACTTCAGTTCCTGTTGTCAGTCCTTTCTCTTTTTTGTTTTATTCAGCACATCAGGCTTTATTTACTATTTTTAAGTGTCTCATAAGTAAAATAAGACGTGAAAGTTCTGAGCTTAGTTAGCAACTTGAGATCTCATGAGGGGTGGCTGATCGTTTATGGTATGGATGCCGTGGGTCTTATTTCATACAACAGCAAGCAGGGCATGCATGTTTCCCTGAGTCCCCATCACAGGAGGTGCTGTGAGCTTTAAATTGGTTTGTGACCAAAGAAGGACTGAAAAGCAAGGTGGGAAAGTGCCGTTGAACAGACCTGATCTGAAAACGTTTGGGGTTTTTTCTTAATATCTATACAGCTCAGAGGCTGAATTTAAAACAGGAAAAAGCTCGGGGAACTGTTTTAAATTGCCAGAAAACCAGTTAGGTTAAACTACTTGTTAAATGAATGTGAATGAGCTTCTTGTCTCCTTTTTAGTCCAGTCATGCCAGGTCAGGTCCTAAAGCCCACAGAGCTGCATCTTTGCAGAATTCCTGAAAGTGGGTGAAGTTGGTGGTGGACAGATGAATTTCCAAGTGCACAAGTTGGCACAGCAGTTCAGAAGGACCTCTGGATAAAAGCAACCATACCAGCAATGATCCTATTGTCTGCTCTCATAAGTGCCTTTTAAAATACTTGAAATTTTTATGGATGATCCCTAAAATATTATGCTAGCAAGACAGCAATGTATTTAAACTGTCAACAACTGACCCTGGATCATTGGTTAGAAATATTGCATTTGCTTGTTACAGTCTATTTGCTGCTAGTGGTTGCAGCTGAAGAGCTGAGTGGACTTGCTGGTGTCACCTCGCTGAAAGTAAATTTCACCTTCACCACAGAGCTCGATTGGAGGTTGCAAATATTATTTAGATGGAAATTATTTCCTTACAAGAAATCTCACAGAAGCGTTGGGTTTTTTTCCAGGCTGACTTTTTAATATTTGTTTTGTATTGTTCTCGCTTTTATCCTTAATTTGGGGCTAAATTAGATCTGTCAGTGTCCCTTTAAATTTATTCTTCACTGGCTAATTTATTTTAGCTAACTTGTTTCAGGACAAGTGTAGAATACTTACCGCACAAAAGAGAAAATTCAGATCAATCTCAGTCTGCTGAGAAAATTAATCAATTTGCAAGTTACATCTAGCTTAGTTCTGTCATTTAAAGCAGGCATTGAATTCCCTTCCCCGTGTTGCACAGACGGGAAGGTAACACGGCCTCCATTGGCAGAGGACTAATTCACTTGCCCTGTGCTCCGTGTTGAGGCCATTAAAGGACTGCACTCAGGAAACAGCTGCTTTATGTGTGTGTGCCAGTATCTCGCTTTCCACACATGTAGCACATCAAAACATTTAGATTGGGTTGAGCCAGTCTATCAGGATGGAGAGATTTTGAAGCGACACAAGTAAATAAGAGCCTCACTTGGCGGGAGGACGCCTTTGCCCTGATCCTGAGGAGCTGCTGGTGGGCACCACCCCAATTAAAGCAGGCTGGGCCATACCAGCTTTGCACAGATTCTTTTCCAGAGCCAATTAGCTGCAGAACATTTGGTGGAAAGGAACAAATCACTGAAAACTTGGTGCTGTACAATGTTATCATTTATGTTCAGTGCTAGTCTAGTGCTCAAGAGTGTTTCTTTTTGTTATACCTCTGCAGATCTGCTGGAAAGAAAAACGTTTCCTGCTTCTTGTTTGGCCTATATATTCTAGAGCCACATTGTTCAGTGTTATCACCTTAAGAAGCAGTTAAGATTAAAGTGAGATAGCACACATTTGAGTTTAGAAAAACAGCCAGAGAAGCTGTACAACATTTATGGTCTTCATCCAAAGTGCATTTAAGTGTGGGACTGTTTTTCAGAAAATTGAATTAAAACGTAATTTTTCAACTGCTCTGTATTTCCATTTATGCTCCTCATCCTCTAAATCTGTGCCATGATATGGCTGTCTACTGTTGGCCAGGGTTCCTGGGCCAGCTCTCAAGAATATGGAAATCAGAGAACTAAAAAGAGGAAGAGGATGCTTTGGCAAGCTTATGTTTATTGGTTACGGATAGTTGGCTATCACTGTGGGATTACCCTTGGGATTATCAGCAGCCAAAATCCAGAACTCCATTTCGGAGGGGATTATTTCAAGGAGCAGAAGCAACTGCAGAGTAGTGTAGCAGGCAGTGCTGTGAAGTGATGCAATTTTTTGGAAGTTCTGCTTTGCTGTGGCTGTATGCCTGGGAATTACTGTACTTATTCATGTACAAGTGAAGAAACCTAGGTTCTTGGAAAAGAATGCTGACAGTTGATTACTTATACAGACAATTGTTACTATGCTTAAAAATTAGATCATCAAATTAATTTGAGAAGAGGGGAGTGGGATTTGCATGCAGTGGAATGAATAGGGAAAGAAGAGACAAGAAAAAAAAATTTTTTTAGCCTACACTTCACTGATGTCTATTTAAAATAATTGTTATTTTTATTCCTGTGATTGCTAAAGGTTACCAGTTTTATTTAAAAAATTAAATAGGTAGTATAATTGCACGGTAGACCCAAATTGTGAAGCTGTTTCATGCTGTGTGGGTGTCACTCTAGAAAGTTCCTGGTGGACAGAGAGACACTGTGGCTTGAATCAGAGGTCTGAGGACAGGCACGACTGAGCTGTGCCAGCTGTGTGCAGAGCTGGCTGCAGTGAGGCCAGGGGGGCCTCAGTCAAGAAGCTGAGCAGTGAAGAAAAAAGCGAATAGGCTGGATAATGCTGTGAAGCTGATAATTAATATTTCTGAAGATGTTAGGAAATGAGAGGTTAGGAATCCTTTGGTGTCTCTGTAGTTGTCTTCTTCTGTATTGGTCAGATGCAGAGTATGGGCAAGAACTTAATGAAATTCTGCATTGCTGTGCTCATAAACAGCTATTTCTCCTTCCACAGCCCCTCTTCATATGAGTTTCTTAAGATTGGCTAATGAGATTCACTTTTATCTCGGAATCTTTAACGACTCCCAAAAGACCAGCAGCTTAGTTTTAAATCTCATCAACAAAGCAGAGCAGCTTCCAGCAGCAGAGTGCTTCCTGACAGCGTCGTGGAGCTTGCTGCAAAACTGGCTGAGAAAGAAAAAGGATGCCAGCACTAGATCCAAGACTGTTGCTTTTGGCAGCTCCTGGATGTTCAGCCTCTGCCTTCCACTCATGGAGCTTCCAGCATTTTGTTGCTCTGTGTTGTGTCCTACTGCCAGGTCAGGAACTGGCATGAATGATAAGGTTTGAACTCTATTACTCTATTGTTGTGTTTGCACGTACAAAATGAAGGTGTAGGAGTTTAGGCACTGTATTTGAAACAGCTGTTTGAAAAATACAGATATATATATATATATATATAAAAACATTATTGCCTCTGCTCTTTATAAAAACTGCATCACCATTTCACAGTGATTGACTGAGTCATCAGAAAGTTAGTGAATAAAAACAGTCACATGACGCAAGAAATCTCAAGCATGACCCAGGATCCAGAAACTGTACAGGTTTTTTTTTTTACCCAAACACAGAGCAACTCCATTTTGCTAACAAAGGGCCAGACTATGGCATATGGTCACTTCTGATGGTACATTTGCCAGAAGAGCTGTAAGGCTCCAGGTGCATCCCTGGTGGATTCACACTACTTTCAGTGAATTCTGAATCCTAAATTTTCAGATGAGAAAAAAAAAAAGTGCTTTTGATGACACAATTTTGGGTACTGAAATTGGCCCTGTTAAAGAGAAGTTATGTTTTAAAAGGACAGATATTCATCTGATAATGAAAATTAATCCTTTTTTACAGGACTGAGCCCTCAGAAACTCTGGCTCTCCACCTCCCTTACTATTCTTGAAAATATGTCCTAATTCCCAAGCAGCTCTTTTATTTGATGCATATATGCTTTACACTTGACTCTATAGAAAGGGGTATTTTAAAACAAAGTAATTTGGCATATTTAAAAAGGAAAAAGAATGGAAGCAAGAAGGGAGGAGCAGTACTCAGAAGCAATCAAATAACCTCAAATTTGAGGCCATGTTCTAAATGAAAAGTATAACTTTTTTTCCCAAAAGGCTCATGGGACAGGAGGACTTAAACAGAATTTAGAAACTTCAATAGCAATTGCTTCCTCAATCCTTAGAAACATTGAAGTTCCTGAAAGCCCTACTTTTGAATTTAAAAGTTGACACTAAATGCGTTTGTCTATAGAGAAGAGGAACTGAGAGCTGTGTGATGAACTTCATCTCTTCCTCTCTGCTGATAACAAGCAGTATCAAAATGACCATTGAAAATCTAATTTTTTTTAAAATCTATGGCAACCAACCATTCAGGGTGAGGTTGTCCATCTTCAGGGTGAGAGTATGTTCAGAATATATCCCTTCCAGCACTCACACACCCTTTCCTATGGGCTGGGATCCAAACTTGACCCTTTTCCTTATCAAGTTGAATAACCAGGATTCTGGATCATTTCTGCCAAGGTCTGGGACAGATTTTATTCATCTTTCCCATGCTAACAGCACAGCTTAGTTCTTCCTTGTTGCCCAGGTCTTCCCTTCCCTAAAAGTCGACAGCTGCCACAACTAAGGTTGTGGTCTCAAGCATTGGTCTCTGCCCCAGGTTGTGCCACCTCCACTGGTGGGGAGCATCGAATGCCAGCCTGGCAAGTGCCCAAGCCCCTCCTGGCTTCCCAGCAAAGCAGTGACCCTTGTTAGGAAAGCTGAATGCTCCCAGAAAGTACCACTGGGGCAACTAATCAGTTGTAAGAGCCTATTGATCTGTTACATTTGTTTTCAATGTGCAAAAAAAGGAGGTTCTTTTGTTCCAGGGCTGGCACCAAGCTCTTGCCACAGTGTCCCCGGACACTGCATCAGGCGCCTCGCAGCTGAGTCTGCAGAATATTTGCTTATTACAGGAGGAACTGAAAGAACCTGGAATTCACTAGCGACCAACCTCTTACTTCTTGAACAACTGTTTTCCCCCTTCCTTTTGTTTCTGTTTTAATCACTGCATTACAAACGTGATTTAAGTCCCCCTTGCAGATACCAGCACACAACAGTCAACATTTATCAGGTTAAAATGCTAGTACCGTTTGCACTGAATGGTCAGTGGTTGCTTGGCTCAGTTCCTTTTTAAATCAAACTCAGAATAATTAAATGGCCACAGCCGTAATGCAAATGCAGGTTTTTGCACATCCGATAATCAAAGGGAAGGAAAAGTAGTCTGAAGTTGTTTTGTTTTAATCATATTTGATTTTTATTTTAAATGAAAGCACAAAGGTAATTTTTCTGTTGCTCTACCTGTGACTCCTTAAATCATGGTAAACGTGCATTATGATCTTCTTAAAAGAGTAAGAACATTCCTTGTTAATTAATTTATACAGCTGTCAGTACAGCTTTCTATGTTATTCATACTCTAAGTGTTTGACTGCCATAGATTTTTTAGCAGTTCCTGGCAAAGCTCCAGTGAAAGCCTGGGATTTATTAGGCTGACTTGGTGCAAAGTCTATTGATTGTGGCCTCGAGGGTAATAACTAAATAGAGCTGGAGCAACAAGTCAATAACACCATTGTTGCTACAGACTCCATTCACTTGAGGAGTTAGATTGTTTTACAGTGGCAAAGAGTAATCATGAGCAGATCAGCATGTTCAACAGGCTCTGTACCATGTTAGTGCCGGGGACTATTTTAAAGCTTTCAGCAGGACTGCGGGAGAAGTGAGGTGGGCTGCAGGCATTAGGAATCCTGTAAACTCCTTGATTAGGACTAAAAGGTTTAGTCTTTATTATCTTGCAGCAAGGAGTCCCTGTGCCTGTGTTGGTCCAAATGGGTGTTAAAATCCTCTGCCCATCAATCCATTGTGGCACAGCAGAAACTTGATTTAGATTTTGGTTGGGGATATACGTGCAGTGTGTGCATGTATGCATGAATGTACATCCATATGCTTTAGCATGAAATAATATTTTAGCTAGCACAAACTTCACCTCTGTGCATTAGTGTTTCCTGGCAGTGGCTGGAAAGAGGCTCCTATTTTCTTAAATTCAAAATGAGGAAATGCTTTTGTTTATTGCTTCTCTAATCCTCCCATGTGTTTATTTACTTTTAGAATTCTTTACTTTTGCGGAAATATATACAAACCTACTAGGGGAAAGATGTTTATTTCCTGAGAGTTTTATCGTTTATTTGACAGCCTTTGACAACTCATGTTATATTAAGAGCACATCATTTTGAAAAGTCAAAATTGTGAAGACGGGAGTTTCAAAAACAGAACTGGATGATTTTGCACACATCTTGTATCCATCTCAGGGAGCTGCAGAAATACTGAGTAATTAGAATTAGTTTCTTCCTAACACCAGTTAGTAGCAGCCTACTCCCTTGAAACATGAAAGATGGTACAGAAAGTAATAATATGAACCACATAATATTAAGAAAAGGTAGATGTAATTACACTTTGTAAAACGAACCAAGTGGTCAAGCAGCAAGCTTTTGTGTGTTCAGCAGTTCACAGACACTTCCTCTCTTCACCTATTTCTCCTTGGAAGAAGTCAAGTTTTCCTTTTTGCAAGTAATATTTCTAAGCCCACATTTTCAGAGATGATAGGAAACAGCAAAGCTTTCTTCCTGAGTCTGCAGTCATTTTAAAACACCAACATTATAGGCACCAAAATTTCAATAGAGGGGTTGATTTTCGGATGTGGTGGTGACTGACATCTGACACCAGTTTGTTAAAAATTTAGCTGTCCTTTTTTTTCACTGTTCTCTTGCTTTATTATAGCTCATACTATTTAAAGTGCAAAAAGGGGTGGAACTAGTAAGGAAATCCTGTGACCAAATATTGAGGGTGCTGGGCTTCCCTTGGCTACAGGCAGGACATTGAATGTTGCAGTCAGACTGTAGGGGCAGATCTCTGAACAGGGAGATGCAAGCATGGTGAATGTGTCTTTTTATCTTTCTTTCTTTCTTTCTTTCTTTCTTTCTTTCTTTCTTTCTTTCTTTCTTTCTTTCTTTCTTTCTCTCTCTCTCTCTCTTTCTCTCTCTTTCTCTCTCTTTTTCTTTCTCTCTTTCTTTCTCTCTCTCTCTCTTTCTCTCTTTCTCTCTCTTTTCCATAAGTAAGCAGGCAGCTTGGCAAGTTTGTAGTGCTTTCTCAGAAGCTCATTTAAAACTTTTGAGAGGACTGAACTGAATTTAAACGACTCTCAGGAATATCTTTACCCCCAGGCCTCAGACGCTGCCTCCCATGGAAAGAAATGTATTGAATGGTTCATAATCTGTATTCTGTCAGGATATTTTAATGAGAGGTCAGTAAATACTATATATTTGGAAGCAAACAAGCCAAAGCTGGGCCTTTTCTTTATGACTTCCACACAGTCAGATTTCTGGCAGATGCTTTCACTTTGAATGAAGAAATTTTGTCTACTCTTCTTGGGTTCAAATCTGTGATCCGAGCAATTTTTGACATATTGAATTTGACATAGCCCTGAAACTTAATTAGCTATGGCATAGAAAGTAAACATGCAATAGAGGTTTTATGGAAGTCTTAACACTTACTCATTAAAAAAACCAACATTGAATTTCTTGGCTGATTGAAGTGTGATGTGCCACCCCTATGGTGCTTAGGTATGTCTTGGAAGAACTTTTTGCACCCCTCTTCTTTCAGAAAGAAGGGAGACTGCTAAAAGGGAAAACCTCTTCCCAAAATGTGAGGATTGACATTTCTTTTGAGTAGTACTCTTGCTGTATGAACTGTAGATTTACAGGAATTAGAAACCAAACAGTTGAAGTATTCCTCTCCCCCTCCTCCTTCCTCCCCTCCTTTTTTAAAGTGTCTTCATCAATCAAAATCAACACAAATGAATAATGGAGGCAGATAGAATGTGAAGAGACAATAGTGGTGTTGTTCAGAATTGACGGCCATAAATCCATTGTATCCTAAGAGACTGCACGAAGTAAATACCTGCCCTTGCCCACCGCCAGTTAGCCCACAATTCAGAATATCATTTAAGTAAGTGCTGATGTCCCATTGAAACTTCAGCCCATTAATGCTCGCTTTATTTTAGAGCACCGGGGCTGCAATGAGGCAGGGGGACTTGAAGGGTGAAGGTTTGGAGTGACAGGGGAGTTTCCCCTTTCCTCATTCATTTGTTAATTTGGGATGACAGAAACAGAAATGGTGTTCTTATGAGCGGGTCAAAGGGTTTTTTTAGAGGCAGCACAAAACAAGGAAGCTGGTGCAAAGGAAGTTACAGAGCGCATCGTTTGAAATCATTAAAATTTGGGCCTAGCTGAGGTTTTCTCTGTAAGACAAAAAGGGAAGCTCATCTCGATTGGCACTGCAGAGACATGCAAAAGGGTGGAAAAGCCCAACAGAAAGCAAAGCCAAGAGGATTATGTACCTCAATTTCAGAGGGCATGACTTGTGGTATGGATTTGAGCCCTGACGTTTTGATTCAGGTATGATAGAGCCGAAGTCTCACGAGCTGCTCTTGTAGGAATTTGACACGGAGGGGCAGGAGCCTCTGGGGTCAGCTGCTCTTTCTGCCATTCCAAAATGCCAGCTCTCAAATGGAAACTTTCCTTCCTTCCTTCCCATTAGAAAGGTCCCTCCAGTTTTGTGTGCCTTTTGGAAGCAAGCCTGTGGGAGCAAGTGCAAATATGATTGTTAGGCCCAGGCTCACACGTTCAGAAGGTTTAAAGTTGCCTGTTTTATTTTTGGTTCTTCTGTAATTGCAGTTTGTTTGGCAGAGCATGCCAGACACGGATCACTTGCTCGGGGCTTGTTAGCACCAACAGCATTCCAGCTCTGTTAGAATCTCTTAGGTTTATCTACCTCAACCGTATTTTCATACCTTTTATGATTTTCATTTTCCTCAAACTGAAAAAAAAAAAGACCCCAACCAAGGCAAATAACTGACTACCTGGCAGGAAGGATTGATGACCTTTCTGATGGGGCTGGGGAATGCTCTTTGAGATCACAGTGTGAATGAGCAGAACTCCTGACAGCACAGCACCTCGCTGCAGAGGGGCTTGAGGGTGCCAGTTCTGTTGTGAAAACAGTTTATTTAGTAGTTAGTGCCTCGACTTTTCTGTCTTTGTGCTTCTGAAAGAGGATCTCTTGCAAATGATGAACACTTAGCCTTCACAAAGTACTGATCCCTCTATAACATTTTCTTAATTGAAGCTTAGAAGGAAAAAAATATAGTGTAGTATTTTAAGTGACTGCGTAGCACCTTTCCAAGTTTGCATGCCTGTCAACGGGATGTCATCCTGTAAGTGTGAATGAATGACTCTATTTCCAGTTCGAGTTTCCATTCCTAGGCAAAAATAGCACCAAATACACTATACTTCCAGAATAGATTTTTTTTTAAACTATATAAATCATACCACAATAAAAAGTAATCTGTCATTATTTCTTCATTAAAAACATTCTATATGCCCAGTACTAAGTGAAAACTATGAAAAAGAAAAGACATGGCTTGAAATGACTGAATAAAATTACAAGAAATAATTTTTCATTCCATTCTAACTGAGCAGACTGTATTTCGTAAGGGTAACAGTTAAATTTAACATTCCTCAAGTTTTCCATTGTTCGGTTTTTTTTTTCCCAACCAGCATGAAGCACTGAAGCTTTAAGCATCCTGTCATGATGCTGAGGGTTTGTTGAAGAAAATATGTGTTCCTCAGCTGTTGCAGTTACTTCAGCATTTTTGCCTTTTCAGATGACACTTGGCCAGCTTTTTTAAATTGCCTAAATCCCATGTGCACAGTGATGAGGGCTGAGATTTTTAAGGACCTTGAAGTATCTAAATCATGGCAGAGGCTAATTACCTCCGAAGATTTGATTCTTGGATCTGATTTATTTAGTCTAGGAGTCTCAATGTCCTAATTATCTAACCTGTTCCTTACGATAGGATTTGGGGGGGGCGGCGGGGTTTGTTTAGTTTTTTTTCTGCTAACACAAATAATTGATAAAGAATTAACAGAATACTCTAATGGTGTGCATTAGGGTTGGATGTAAGGTAGAAAGCAATAACAAGGATTATAAATAACAGCTTGATCTGTGGAATTCTAAAATAGCCTCTTAAATTTGATTAACTGTCTTAATATATGGTTAATTATCTAAATCCTTTATAAACTATTTGTAAATGCACCCTTGACATAAAGCATGACTAGTTTGTCCGTGTTTTATGAAACATGGCAATTCTATTGAGGAAATGGAGCAGTATTTCTGAAATATAGTCAGTGTAACTGAGAAGGCAAACTTGGTATTCCAGGTCTTAATTGTGGAAAGTCAAATACTTGCAGTTTCTGAATTTCGTTGTGCAAATTTCTTGTGCAGAGGTAGTGTGGAATTACTGTGCTCTTCCTCAGAGCAAAGCAGGCAAAGGGAGGTAAACAGAAGGAGAGTTATAAAAAGGTTAAAACACAAAAATGGAATTATTTCAGAATGGTTTGGACCTCAGTCCTGTGGTACAAAACCGTCAACATCAACAACAGGGTCTCACAAAATACTCACAGTGCCCACAAAAATACTCACTCCTGCCCCTCTGCTGCATCCAACTGCTTTCTTGTTTACATGGGCACATCTCTTTTCCAGTCAATGTCTTCAAATTTAATTGATCCAATGCAAAATATCTCTCCTCACCTCCCCACCCTTCTCTTTTTTCTCTTTCTTTTTTTATCCTGGATCAATTGCTTGATCTGATTCGTCACATGGACACATAAGCTGTTGAGTCAGCGCAACTGAGGTTGGCATGCTGTAACGAGATGGCAGAAGGGAACACCAAGAGGAGGAGTACAGGTGGAGGAAGGCACAGACTTGAGCATGACTCCTAAAATTAGTCTTCCTGCTGTTTGCTTTGCATCTTGGAAACATGGTCTTGGCTTCCGTCAGAACATTTAAACTATAAATTCCCCTCTAGCCTTTGACACCCCTGAAGTTTACTTCTGCCATCTGCTAAGTGGGAATAATACAGTTACCTCAGGGATGTGAAGATTTCCTAGTGATTATTCAACCAATTAGCACATGAAAAATAGGAAAAACTGCTTTTTACACTCCTGCATTTTGCTGAAATTCTCCCATGTTAATGAACTACATTTCATTTGTAGTTAAGTAGCTGTTTTCAGCTGTGTTCCTCCTATCAGGAATATGTTGCCAGAGCAAAGACAGGTCCCTGTTTTTGTAACCCAAGTGTCTCTATTTTTAATTTCAAGATGTTGGCTGCATCTCTCTCTCACTCTCTTTTTTTTTTTTTTTTTTTTTTTTTTTTTTTATTTTTTTATATTTTTTGNTTTTTTTTTTTTTTTTTTAATTATATGTATATATTTATAGCTTTTGCTATTGGGAGAGAATTTCCTGCAAACAGATCCATTTCTGTGGCATCCTGCTCCGACATGGAGTCCCTTGTGTTCCACCAAGCGGTTGCTCCAGAATAAATGTCTGCTCTGGTTGTGGGATCAGCCTGGTGAACTGTAAACTTTATATTGCCTTCAGCACATAGTAGATTTGCATGTGCAGGAGGTATTAGTGACTGGGCATCCGATACTCAGCAATGTCACATCTGAAGACATGAGTGACAGCAGAGATGCAGCCCCAGCCCCAGTGTCCTACTGACTCGCTTCCTCTTTGGATAATTACATTCTCAGCTTTCTCTGCAATTTTAACTGGGGGGGGAAGTATCTGTCCTCACACCCTCATTTACAGAGGTGAGCCCTGTAACCATGCACCATTAAACAGCTGCCACATCTCACCCAGAAGGACTTTTTACATAATGTTCATATCTGGTTTGCATTCCGAGCTGCACAGATCAGCAGTAATGCTACGTGGGTATCTGAAAGCAGGATTTGACCTGTACTTGGGTTCTGGTTCACATGCAGCAAGGAGCACTCGCTCAAATAGTTTCAGGGACTTCAACAGGAATAGTGGTATGCAGAATCAGGCCCCTAAGGATCCTTGGTAATGAAAGGTATCCTGTAACTGTAAGGTATTATTATGATGACTACTCCGGAGAACACAGAGGTATTGAAGTTGGCAAAATGAATTACAGAGTTAAATGTATAAGTAAACCAAGAAGCGACTGATGTTTTTTGCATAGTAATAATCTTCATAATCACTTCATTTGCACAGTTATTTCATTTTAAACTTTAGGCACAGTTTTGAAGCACAGCTCAGTGGAGATTTTTCCTGTAATCTATAAACTTTAATGAAAGCTAATTGGAGGACAAATTTTAATCTAATTAAAATGTGACTGCATAAAACAGAAAGGATGAATGAAGTGAAATGCTCTATGGGGCACAGTTTTCAAACAATGACTACCCTGAATACTAAGTCAAATGAAGCTTTTGTAAAATGATGATCATGAACATTGCCAGCAACAGAACAACCTTGAGAAACTGCAAATGAAAGTTTTCATATATTCAGTTTAAAAAGTGGGCATTTTGACTCACAACTGCATAAGGACTTTTTAAAAGAAAATAAAAAGCAACACAGTCTCATCTAAAAACATAACAAGTAAATTAGCCAAAGGTGTACATTCCGTCCAAGTTCTCATGATCAGCAGATGCAAATGTTTGCAGTGCGCCGATGAGTTATGAGCCCTAATGAGATTTCAATGCTGAGCAAACAATAAAAATTTATGCATTGCATAGTTTTAGTGGCCTTTGGCTTCATGGTTAGTGTTACACCCTTTCAACAGCTTCAGTAATATAATATCCAGCTGGCTTTGGAGGTAAGGAAAATTTTAGGGGTGAACTGAAATTGTGAGAAATAACATGATTGATTGCTTTGTCAGAATAATGCATTTCCACGGTATAATTGTCTGTAGTAATCTTAGCCCAGGTATGGATACATAGGTTCTAGTTATGTTCAGACACAAATTTTTGAAGGATTCAGGTGAAGAATGGCTTTTCCAGCATTTGAGCCAGACTGTTTCCTGTACTGGTTATGTGTCCAGGGGTCTCACAAACAGCCCCTCTAACAAGAACATTCCTGTCATAGTCCGGCAAACGGGAGAATTGAAAACCTGCACTTTCCCCAACAACTGCCATGCGTCGCAAGAAAAGTGGAGCACAAGCACAAAAAGAAAGGCACAATGGATATTGAAATAAATGTATGTAATGGAGAGTGGGGGGGATGAACCAGGGAATTCAACTGGTGCAGCGTGAGAGTGAGCTCAAATGAGTTAAATTTAAAAGTCCCATTTGTGGGTTAGGCTGTTATGCATCCAGAACCTCCACCATAATGATTGCCTGCATTACCCTACATAATATTAAAATCTTAGCGTGTGATTAATAGCAGATTCCCTGCATACGTGTCACAACACACATCTGCAGCAAATCTGCCAGTATATTTCTGTGCTAGTTTTACTTTGGGGCCATAAAGTAATTCCTGTTTTGTGAATGAGAATAAACCTATTATGCACTGGGTTAGCTACACCCAGTTTCTTCTCTTCAGGGAAAAAGAGCTGCTTATTTGATACAGCATCTCAAATTTCAGTGTTCAGAAGTGAGTTTAAGCCTTGGCTAGATTTGCTTGAGCAAGCTGTTGGGATTTGCCTTCACCATTTCTTAGTTCTGTGTTTTCCCAAACCTTCTGTGCAAAGAGCATTGAGAAACTTCTGGACAGCAGTAAACTAGTGGACTTAATTACAAGGTGTTTATTGCTAAATTTGTTAATGAGTCAACATGCAAAAAAGATATATTTATCCCTGTTTCCTCTTAAAGTAGTAGTGAAAAATAACTTCAAAAAATCTTTTTCTTAAGCTGTTTGGTGATGTAGTTTTGCTGTTCACAAAAGCCCTTTTTCCCATCCACAAATAGCTACCTTTCACTTTGCCCCAAGGGAACTGAGCATAGCTCAAATGAGGCTTAAAAAAAAAAAAAAAAAGGAGATTTTTACTGGTTGTAACTCAAAGACTCTGCATATTCACACATGCACACAAAATAAAAAGGAAGATGCAGAAGCATTCCTCCAGTCTGTCCTCTGAAAAGTCCTGTCGACCTGTTTCACTCCCCAAAATGAAAACAGAACCTCATGAAAACAACTTAAAGGACAACAAGGAAACATTAGGAAGGCAACATCTGTTTTGCATTCTTGGCATCAAGTCTGTCCTTGCAACACAGGGTCTGACATAGATGTACAGGGTTATGACACCACTGAGTGCTGCTTGATTTAAAATGGTGTAACAGAGCAGAATCAGGGCACTGAGCTCTGTGCAGAGCTGTGGCTCTTGATCTCCTTTGCAGATGTGGGACTCAAACCCCACTGAAGTTTTAGGCATCTTTCCATTGATTGATGTGGACTGTGGAGCAAGTCATATTCCTCCTATAACCATTTAGAATTTATTATTGATTGCACTTTCTCATCGTGTGTGTTTTGCTGTCTAAAATCGCATTGCCCTTGTATGTCCAGTCAGCTGCGGTGTGCATAGCCACATTCAGAGAACATTTCAAATGATGTTACATAATTAACCTCTGCAGTTTTTAAGTAAAATAAAATAGTAGCAAAGGAGAGAGAGATTTAAAGGTACTCAGAAAGACAAAAAGAGCTCTGAGTTAATTGAAGAGAATCAATAATCATGTAAGTTTGGGAAGCCAGAGTTGCCGCGAGAGCAGCTCTCTCACCGTGACTACCTGGGATGGCACAGAGGGAGCAAATCGTTCCTTGTTTGGTTGCCCATCCTTAGTGGCAGCAAGGTCAGCTCACCTCAGCCCTGGCATGGCTGCAGGTCCCCGTGGAGCTGTGCCAGGTGGCGGTGGCACCGTGCAGTGTTGTCACCTGCCACTAGATGTCTGTGTGGGCTCTGAAACGTTCTCGAGGGGGAGATGCCCCCGGTAAACACGACAGGCACGACTGGAGCACAGGCTGTGGGGAAGCCTTTTCGTTTGTGTTTATAATTGCAACAGCATTAGTTTAATTAGGCCTGTGTTTAAAGAAATTTGTGCTGTCTAAAACTAAATTCCAGCCTTTCTCATTTGAGGCAGATAAGGAAAAGGTGTTTTTCCTGGTCCACATCTGCTGGAGACAAGCTGTTTCCTTTCTGTTCATGTGAGGAATTGAAATGTATCTTACTGTTGTGAAAGTTTTGGAGGAAGTTGCTGAGATGTAAAATAGGCTCATCTTATTTTTATTCCGAAATGATGAAAATACAAAAATATAAAATATCTTTTCTGTAAGTGAATTGGTAAGATACATGTGCATCAGCATGTCTGGGTTCTTGGAGGAAGGTAGTGCATCAGATGTTAAGTTCAGTATATTAAAGGAAAACAAACAAACAAACAAAAAACCTCTGGACCTGGGCACAAAAATCTATTTCCCAATTCTATTTCTCAGCAACCCACTGGCTGGCCAGGGCAGCTGCACCTGTGACCAGCTCTTCTGCAGAGATCTCCCGAGAGAAAAATGCAAAAGTAGTCAGCAGATGTTTGACTTTCATTTATGTCTGTCACCCGGGAATAAGATACAGATAGTATCAAGAGCAATGAAAGGTACATTCTGAAATTATTTTCAAGTTTTTTTGTCTAGACAGAGAGGAGCAACCACTTGTATCTCTGTGGAACATACAGCCCCACTCCACACACTCACATCCTAGGCTGAAGGCCAGAGGGAAGGAGTAGGCTGTCTCTATTTTAAAAAAAAAAGTTTAAAACCACCACCCACTCATCAGGTGACTGGAGACTTGGTTGTAAAATATGCTGCAGGCAGAAGTTCTGAAAAATCCCAGAAAGTGTTGAAAACATCTCTAAACAAGGTATTTTTCTCCTGCACCTTTCTTGCTAAAGGTCCCAATTGCTGCCAAGAAAGCTAGTGAGAATGTTAGCTGCCAAATAAAAAATTTATGACAGTGTTTGGCAAAGGATTGTATCACTGCTTGTTTTATACATTTCCACAAGTCTCTTGAAGGGCTGTTGGACACCTACAGCTCACTGATCACTGTGCTTTATCTGTTCTTTAATATATTAAAAAAGCGAGTTCCAATAAAGTATGATTTAAACAATAGATATTTTTTCTTTTAATAGCCTCCTATAAGCACTTGCTACAGTGAGAATATAATTTCTAAACAACATTCCATATAATAAAATTATTTTAAAAGCCCTTTACCTGACAAAGTTACTTGTTATTTGAGTCACTTTCATAGTAAAAACACATTAATTTTTCAGTTAAAAATGTATTGCTTTTGCAATTGTGCTTGTTATATGTAGGAGTCTGGGCCAATAAAATGCCTGTTAAAACATAAAGAAGTCCATTCAGTCAAAGTTGTGTCTGCCATTTATGTTTCAAAACCCAAGGAAAGAATCTGTTGGTATTGCATTGCTCACCAATATCAATTAGGGTTTTGGCTCTATAATTAAATTAATGTTGGGGGAGAAAATTGTTCCAGTGGATTTTGCAGAAAAAAATATATATATTTTTGAGTACAGAGTTAGCACACTGACAATAATAATTAAGCTGGCCGATGCTGAAGCAACACCCTTAAAAATATTTTCCTCCACTGAAGAAACAAAATGGTCTGTCTCTGTCTTTTCAAACCTGTTATCAGATTAGGCTTCCAGCTGATAATTAGTGCTGTTTAACACAGATCTCGTTGCTCGGAAATCTCAAAGCCTGAGCGGTTTACTTTTTCTCATTATCACGTGCTGCTGGAGGTGGGAGCTCTGGAGCATGGAGCTGTACCTCCCTGCACCATTTTGTCAGCAGACAAAGAGCCTCCTCTTCTCTCTGGTGGCCAGGAGGCAGTGGGACACGGCCCTGGCTTGCTGCCCCTTTCCAAGGGGACAACCAGAGCTGTCCCCAAGCTGCCCCAGGGCCCCCCAGCTCTGCGCCGTGCTTGTGCCTTCATGGCACAGCAAATACTCCTGAGCAGCCAACAGCACTACAGATGCTGTGTGCCTTGTGTACGCTTGTGCGTTTCATGGTGTTTGATATAAAGTACTCAAGACAGACCAGCATTAAGAGGATTATTTCAGACAGCATTAGGAGTTAATTTACAGAAGATTAGCTCTAAATCAGGCAGATATCATAAGCAAATTAGCATCAGTTGTAAGAGATTCAGAATCAAAATGTGTGGTGGTTTTAGCTTTTCTCTACATGTGCTTAGTGGAAGAGTAGTATCGTTATTAGTTTCCCACACTGAGGTGTTATATCTGAAATAGTGAAGAACAAGTGTACTTTCTTTTTCTACATGCACACTATTTATTGTGATGCTGTTTATTGGCAATGAAACTGCTTAGCTCCAAATACCCTTCCTCTGCTGAATATTTTATATTTCATGCCATTTCTTCATTGAGTAATGTTTTGTTTGGCCCTGGAAATGATGTCTCCATGGTGTATTACAATATTTTAAATAGGTAATATGCAGCTTTACTTCAGAGTAACATACTTAATAATTTTTATTTTTTCTGTTAAAATGAGTCACATTCTAATGCCAACTCATAAAAATGGAGTGTATAAAATGCTACATACCAGGGTGAAGATTACAGCTACTTAAAAACAGCTTACTTAATGTTTAAGCTTGTAAATTATAAATTTGTTGTATTTCTACAGTAGTGATGGTTAATTTGTATTGAAAAGCAGATTCTGTTCTTCAATCAGCTTTCCAGACATATTTTTCTGGCTGCAGACAGACAGGCATGAGCACCTATCCCATCCCTTCTCAGTATCACAGTTTTGGGAACACTTGCCCAATTAGTGGAGAAGATGATGAAATGGACTGGGCCAGGATATTAAAGCCTGTGCCCTGAGTTGTCCTTGGGATTCTGAAAGTTTTGAAGTCTACGAATGGGATTCCCATCTTTGGAGAAATTTGTGTTCTGCTGTCCAAGAGATTAAACTGCTTAGTCTTCAGTGTGCTCCTGAACATTTGGGGTTTTAACAGAGGAGGGAAGTCTGGGTGGTGCTTTTTACAATTTTTTTCCTCTCTTGATGGACCAAATTCCTCTTGACAAGGTTGGCCTGAGGTCATGAAGGGCTCCCTGCCTTCACTGAGAGAGAAATCCTCGCGCCTTCCAGGAGATCACGAAGACTTACACCCACTCTAAGCCAGCTGGGCTTGCAGGTCCCTCTGGTTGCAAGACCTGCAAGGGCTCTTGCACTGTGACTTTGTGCCCTGTGGTTTTACCCAATATTTGGAGGCTTGACGTGGTTGTTAAACCGAGGTGTCTGAGGTCATGACAAAGTAGAGGCTTCTCTGCTCCCCTAATAGAAATACTGTAACATGCTGAAAAGAAAATACTTTCATAGTGGCAAGTATCTCCTGACAACTAATTTGATAGTTCTCTATCAGGTAAACCATTTGTGAATACATCGATTCTTTTTATTTTTCACTGTTCTGTCTTCACTGTTCCCAGGTTTTCTCTGAACTGGTTGGGCAAAAATTGATTTTTATTTGTTCCACTGGCCTTGTGGAAAATTAGCTTATGAACTGGTTTTTATAGGAAGACTCAAAGCACAGCAAAGGTTGCAAAAATAAGCCTATAGCAGTCAAAATTGTTGTCTGAAATGTCTTCAGACTGGAAGGCTGAATTTATTGCTCAAAACAAGTACTAGCATTGTGGAGGTGTGCAGTCCTGCTCATTATCACTGGAAAAGGGGGAACCAAAAAGCACAGTAAAAAATTAAATTTTAATAATGCTAGTGATATTTTCTAAATCCTTCTTGACAGAAAGATTCTCATTATTTTTATCTGTCTCAGAGTAGGCTCTTTTAATGCCATCTCACAAATGGCCTTAGCCATGATTGTTTTCCTTTCTTTTATAGCATTTGGGAAAAAAATGAATATATACCAAAAAAAAATTCTATTCTATCATTCAAGAAGTGCCATGAAATGGTAACATTTTGGATAGCACATCTTCAGGAACAATTGCTGCAGATGCCTTCAGGTTTTTACAAAAGAGGTCAACATTGTTAAGACAATTGTAGGAAACTTGCCATACAAAAAGACGCCCAGTCAAATATGGTGTAATAAGAAGAAAATAATGCAAAAGGAGTGTGTGTGTCCAGTCTCCAGCTTTGTCACACCTAAAAGCTGTAGATTAGTCATTAATTAAATTGAGGCAGGGTGAAAGACATTACTTCCTTTCATCTATTTAAGATATATCTTTTAGTGGTTTCTAATGATTATGGAAGTTGATAAGATGCAGACTTTTGACATTTTTGTTTTCTTTAAATTGCACAGAATGTAAATTTAACTATATTTATCATAAAAGCCAATATGAGATCATGTACGTTCTTGTCATTTTATAGCTTGCATACATTTCTTCTGCTGGAGAAATAATTGCTTTAGCTTTGAGTGCTGACGAGGGGGTTGGGGCTTTTTTTTTTCCTATTAACTGTTTGGGGACCAGGATTTCATGCACCCGACATGCTGAAGAATGCAACTGCACCGACAGCTGGGCTATCCACCCTCCCTCAGAGCTCTTGCTAAAGCTCTCGTAATGTTTGCTAAGGCCTATGGTTCTTAGTCATGCTCAGGTGACTGAATGTGTGATTTGTTCTTCTTGATACTTCAGTACCCTGAGAAAGGCTGGTTGGAGATTAAGACAACCTTGACTCCTTCCACTCGCAGTTGCCACTGCGCATGTGGTTGTCATTTAGATTTGCCGAAGGGATCTGGTGTTGCCTGTGCTTTGCATGAAATGGGTTAATCCCTCTCCCATTTTGGTTGGTGAGGTTTCCGTGGCCCTAGAAGCCCCACTGTGCCTTCCAGTGACGGTCATAACCTAATTGATTCCCTCTGTGGAAGGAGTGGACATGGAGATGGGAGAAAGCTGAAGTTGCATCAAAACCGTGTAGAGTAAAGTTCTATGTCAGGGCCTCTCAGCAGCAGAAGGATACTTTTCATCCTTCAGAAGTGCCTTCCCATGTGTTTAAAAAATAAGCAGTCAATAAAATCTGAGCTATCAGAGGATTTTCAGCAGCCTTCCATTTTTCCTTTTTACCTTAGGCTGCACGTCAATGAGGTCCTCAATCAGGCTTTCACTGTTACCACTTGTTTGATTTCCAGTCATTCCTGTAGATCTCTCTTCTTCCAAGGCTGGTCAGTCCCTTCTCATTCCCCACACTCTCCACTCGCCACCTGGGTCCTGAGACCGCCAGCTCCTTGAGAGAGGAGCTTGCTCATGCGAGCCATGATAACCCTGATGGCTACCAGATAATGCTATACTCCAATGCTGTTCATTTGGAATGTGTTGCAAGATTTCTATTATGAATTAGGTCTCTCCATAAGTATTTTAGCTATCAGTGAAATATCAGTGAAAAATAATTCTATGTTTTAATTTAATGATAAGATTGTCAGAAGATGACACAGCAAGATAAAAAACATAGTTCCTTGAGTCAAAGAAGGCCAATGTGTTTAGGAGGCATTCAGCCAAGAGAGGGATATCTTTTCTATCTTTTACTCCTCCAGAAAAACTGTCAAAGGAAAAGTATATTTGCTTCTGGTCAAAATTTAATGTGCAAATATGGGATTCATTAAAAGGAGATGATGGATCAAGGTCTTTACTGGCTAATTATTGATTAGCATCTTCTGCTTCACTGGTGAGTTTCATCTCTGCAATATTTCTATTAATGGGAGATTACGCACGCTTTATAATGTACTAACACCTTTCTGTATGATTTTGCCTTCACCGCTAGCAAACTTTCTTGCTTGGGCCTCATGTTCAAGCTTTCAAGGGTATTCCTTGCTATGCTTTGGGCACCTAACCTGACCAGCTAACCTAGCTGACCAGCGCTCCTGGGGTGAATATATATGGCCAGGGGAAAGAGAGGGCAGTTCAGAGCAGGACTCGAGCTTATATATACAGGGAGCTGAGAGAGATTAGCTAGATATAATTTAGATGTTTAAAGTGGGATAGTGTGACTACTTCCCTGCACCTGTTATTACATGACTCATTCTTTCATTCAGGGCCCAGGTGGAAACATTGATGTGGTTTGAGTGTAATATTATAACTAGAGATTGGTATCCCTGTTATTACAAGTAGACAGTCCTTAAGACTGAACTTTAAATCTGGAGGACATAGCACTGCACAGTTCCTCAGCCCTATCAGCAAAATCTTAGGCACCTTGTATGGCCTGACTTTTTCAATAAACCCTGCTAGAAAATCAGCTAGAAAAAGGCCATCCTTTCTTATTCTTCAGCCCTCTGTTTTTGAGGCTTTCATTTCATTATCTGCTCAGTTTTCAGCAATTTTTAATGGGTTTTCCCGAGGTCTTACGAAGAGGCACCTTCGGGAAGGAATCCAGAGAACACGAAAGAGGCTTCTGCTGGGAACAGTCTGCAGACTGGAGGAGGGCCTCTGGCAGTGTGACCTTTTTGTCTCCAGTAAGCCATGGGGAGTCCCATCCCCTCCCCACCACCCCCAAAGTCTTTTCACCTCTAAATATACAACATCAATTACAATGTAATTAGGTCTTCTGGCTTGAGAACACAAAGACTTGGACTTATTTTGAGAGTTTGTGGTGGGGAAGAGGAAAAAAACTGGAGTGTTTTCCAAATCCCTCACTTTTTCCAGGGCCCAGGGCAGAAGTGGGCCAAGGAGTTGTATGCAAGCTGTGCAGATATTTTTTTCACTGGTATCTCTGTTTGCTAATTCCAGTGGTTAATGACGAAAAATGTCTGAAGTCAGATACTTCCAGCCAGCTGTAATTCTGCTAGGCAGGGTTCTCTTAGTCTTTTGTTACAGTAGGTTACCATGTCTTTATGTTTTTGCTACAGCCTATCTCATTCTTTTCAGCTGCTATTATTTAAGAAAAGCATTCCTAAACCTGAAAATGGGAATGATTGAACAGCCCCCAGATACCCTGAACTCGAGATTTATCATTATTTATCTAAGGCTTTGCTTTACCAATCATAACAATTCATTCCCCTGTGTCGGGTTTAGTGCTTCCATTTGAAAACTCATCGTAACCAGGATGTCCTTACATGTAGTAATAATTGTGTGTCTGTCCAGAAGGTATGTGATTATAGCTATATTACTTAAAATTCACATTTCATTTTGCCTGGTGTGTTTTTGCCTATATGGCTAGACCCACACTTTATGTTAGTTTGAATCTGCTGATTTGCACATTAATATTGGACACTTAAATAAAACACTTGCCACTGATTTGCATGCACCTATTTTCTTTCATGTTAGCAAAAACTGCCAATGAGAAATAAAACGGCACAAAAAATGCAATGGCCAAGTATTCAAAGTGACCATTTAAAATGTATACAGAGAGAACAAGCCTTTCTGTGCAGTAAACTGATAGGAATCACTTCTAGTTAAATCATAAATACATATTACAGTGAAACACTGTTGGACAGTGCTCCATCATCAATCAGTCTGTGTTCTTGAGGACACTATTTTTCAAGATGCCTCCTTTAAGAATAAAGCCCTGTGTTGTAATGACTGTGTGCTAACTGATCCCCCAAGCCATTTGTTTGGGTTTTTTTTCATTTGTATCAGTGTCAGAGTTGAGCTTCTGTAAGAAATTTTTTGCAGTATTTTATTTGTAGTCTTCAAGTTAAAGACACGAGACTCTTTATGCACCCAGAGTCTGCACTGGTTCGTTGATATCCCGCATTTTGTTAACATGTTACCATGATTGCTAATTTTCATGACAATTGTTAGTGTACCATCAGTGCTTAATGGCAAGGCATCATTATTCAATGCTGGTCAATCAGGCACTAAGACATGTGCAAGACATCAGGCTGAACCCATATAGATGTCGTGCACTCCCCTGCTAATGAATGCAGTTTTATAAAAAGGTTTAAACACGGTTGGCATCCTTAATGTAAGGTTTGCAAAAGCTTATTCGGGAACTGCTTTGTGTTTATACGGAGCAGATCTAAACATGGCACAAACAGAGTCAGACTTATTGTGTGTGAAGCCACAGGCAGGAGCGAATCCTTTGGGGGTTTGAAATGTGGAAAGCCAGCACAATTTCTGCCATGGCAGGAGTGAGGGGATTTTCCAGGAATATCAGTGTTTGCTAGTGGATGTGGGACCCGTTCTGCAGAGCAGTGGTTGCCCTGTGCATCAAGGAGGTGATCCTCAAAAGCAGATGGTGTCATGAATTTGGCACTGGCTGGAGGGACCCTCCAGCACAGCAGTGGTCAGAGATTAGGCAGTGACCAGAAGCCAGGATAAACGGTCAGGCATCTGGAAAGGTGGAGCAGAAGGAAACTCGAGAGGAGAGGGGTGTGCTCTCTGCGTTGTTACTCCAGAGTGCTCTTCAGTGCGTCAGTGAACATTACCCTTGCATCTGCTTTAGTTAAGGTTTCTGTGTGGTTTTGCACCCAAATATTTCGGGCTGCTGTCCATAATAAACTAGATGGAACTTGGTTTAAAAGCACAGATTTTTCGTCTCTTCTAACTCAAAGTAGAATGAGCCCTTGTGCTCCTAGAGCCTCGAGTATGAAAGGAACAGTAGATATTGGCTGTTAATGAGCTCCCGAGCAGGGCTCCAGCAGAACTTGGTGTGAATTCAGTGCCTAAGCTGCATCAACTAAATGGTTAATTCATCTCATATCAACAGCACTGTGATTCATAATGTAAACTTGAGGAATCCTTGATGTTTCAGTCACACATTCCTCTTAATTTGGCCATGCATTCTTTTAAAGCTACAGTGTGCTAACTTAATAAAATGCAGCATGCAAATGCACAAGTTTTTGCCTTCAGGCATTTTAGCCATGGATGTTTCAATGGGTGTCTTCTTTCAAGTATATATTCTTTCCTAAATTATTTACCCTGTAAACATGCTTTGCATTTTCAAAGAAAAATCTGGGCTTCCTCATTCACCAGATTTTGTTGAATTTAAGGTGTAATAGAGATAAAAGACTATCATCTGCTTCTTGTGAGCATGTTAGCCTTTGGGATTTTTTTTTGTAGCGAGTGTTAGGCCCCATTTTCTTCTCTTTTGGTATTATTGGTCCCTCCCCCCGCTTAAATTCCTTGATGCTTTGCCTAGAGCAATACCCACTGGCAGTGTCTGGCTGTGACAGTACTATAGGCTTCCCTACAGATGGGTCCTGCCAATGCCAACCATTGTTCTACAACTGCGAGCTGGCTTGACTGTCTTGGATCACTCAAAACCCCCTTTCCTCTTCATTTTTTCTTTACTCTGAAGGGTTGTCCTTGCCTCTTGACTTTGAGATCTGAAATGTGCTGACACCCAGAACTTGTGTTCTCTGTCTTTAGCAGCAGCTCCCAGACTCGGATTTCAACAGGCACTATCGAGTCCTCCTCGGGACTGTCCTGCTGCTGCCAAACAGCTCTGTCATTCTCCTCCCATCCCCATCCTTTGGGCAGTATGCACTTAGTTTAATTTTACTTGCTCACTTGAAAGGAAAACAGTAAAACTCAATGTTATTCCTTTTTTAAAGATATAAAATTAATCTTTAACTGTGGGCTTGAATATTAAAAGTATATAATGCTTCAGTGTAGGAATCTGTTGATAACATCCATCCTATTTCATGATTAATTTGTTCCTTTTAATATGATATTCTTTTGCTGCACTGTGCAGACTAATTCAGATTCCTAGAAATTGAACTTTGATATGAATTTCCTAGATTCATACCATAAGTGAGTCTTCAATTAGCAGATACAGGTGGTGGCATGCCTCACTCAGTGTTTTCTTGAAAAGGATTTTAGAGACATGGACACTGATTAAATAATCTTGCAATCAGGTGTGTACTGACAGGGTATTAAAAATAAAGCATTTGGGGGATTTGATGCTTCTTTTTCATTTTTCTTTAGTTTTGCGTCTCAGACGATGCAATGATTTTTCCAGTGGGCCAGAGATAGGAGGAGCTGATTTAAACGCTCAGTATGTTATGTATGCCTTTGCCTAACTATGTGTTAGATTAAGCGAGTTTCACTCACAGTTAATCCTTTGTAAATTAGCATTATGGATGCCTTGGGGCCCACATCCCACAAATAAAATGGTTGTCAAGCCAGCTGCACTGTGTATTACTTAAGGCTGAATGTTTTAAGAGTTTTCATGCTTTTAATCTATTTCACTGCTGAGTTTCAATTTTGCTGAGTGTCTTTTCAGGAGTGATGAGGGCGAGTGAGTAAATATATATTCTGGTTTTCATGCATTTGCCTGGGCAAATCGTTTGTTATCAGGTGTTTGGCAGAGAATGTCACACCCCGCCACAAAAGAGAAGCTTGTAAGTTCAGGTGTTAAATAGAAGTGCAAACCAACAAGAACCAAAAGCCCTTAATTAGCTTTATTTTGTTAGCCTGCTACACTTTTTTTTTTTTTTTTTAGGGAAAAAAAGAGTGAGAAACATCCCTCCCTCCTCCTCATCCTTTTGGCAGAGTAAATATTGCCTGTTAAGTTTGAATTAGCTGTCATCGCGAAAGAATTAATGCTGTGGTTGAGCCTTTCTAGTGAGGAAGGGAAAAATAAACGAGACAGATCTTAGTTCAGCTTTAAGTGATAAATGAGGACAAAGCAGCCCATTCATCTCCTGCTAGGAAAGTGGACACAAACACTAAAGCAGTTTTGCGGAAGACGTGTCAGCAAATGTGATCATTTTGTAACCTGTCAGGAGGATAGAGAGCTAGTCCTTTTAGAGTGTCACAGGGGAGGGTGTCTGTCTGATGTGACAGTTTTCATCCATCCATTTACTGCTTTTCCTTTAGGTGGGGGGTAAGCAAGGGGAGAGCTGGAGTTGGTTAAAACTGCATTTTTCTTTACACTTTCCAATATAATTTATATGTATATCCACCCGCATCCAAATGAAAAACATTTACCAAGGAAAACTCCCCTCTGCTCTCTGGAGTTTCTTCTCTCTTTCACTGCATGAAATATGCTCATTTTAACACATTACGCTCCCTGTCTCCAAGTTGTACTGGGTTTGATGTTTCACAAAATACAGTTTTACCTCTTCTTACCATTGCTTGGTTATTGAAGACTTTTTGTTTTGTTTTGTTTTGTTTTGTAGAAGCATAAAAAAAAAAACAACTTGGGCTGCTTTTGTTGCATTTGGTTGTTGGGATTTTTTTGCTATACCTCAAGAATTCTGATGATAAGTTTCATGTACAGATATGTTTTGCAAAAGTTCCTATTTATAAAGAACCTATGAAAATACTCTTCCTTCTCTGTGAACACTGAATTCTTACAATCCAAAATCCTCCCGTAAAATGCCTCAAATTCTACTGTTTCTTGATTTAGTCATTTTAATTAATTTCAGGAAAAATCTGAAGTGATGTGATGACTGATTTTAGAAGCAGGAATTTCTCCCAACAAATTACTGAAAAATATTAGGACTTTATACTTCTGGCATCTTTTTATTTTCACTAATCTCCATTTTTTTTTATACTACATAGAAATGTAACATTTGCCTGTTACCATAAGTAAAGGTATGCTACAGAGACAGGAGATGCTTTTACAACATAAGCTTCACAGTTTGACACTTGCTTCTTTATATCATCCTTTTCTTCAAAACTATCTTTTGTACTTTTCCCTTGGTATTTTACTACAAGTGAGTATCTCATTGACATGTGTTTCCTTGAAATCTTGTTCCTTAATAGTAAAATCCCTTGAAAATTAATAAATTGTTTCTTTTCAGATTAAAAATGCCATGAAGATTTCAGAATGGTTTTAAAAAATATAATGATATTTGCTGTTACAGACCACCCTGCTTGGATTGAGTTGACTGAAGACTATTTTTTTCATTTGCTCTTAGAAGGTTAATAAATTAGAACATAATTTATTTGATTTATTCTAATGTGTATATAAATGTATGCATAATTCGTAAAAGTCTACTTCTTTCTTTAATACAAAAGTTGGATTTAATAGCTGCATAAAGAAATGGTTGGAAGCACTGGAAATTACAAGAAGTAAAAAATAATCAAGAAACACAGAATGGTAGAGGGAATACTGAGTTTGTGGGCATATGTCTTTTCTCCAATTTATTTGTGCACCTCATCTTATGATTTTTAATATATATTTTGCTATTTTGATTTATCTTGTTTTATTTACTGTGATTTTTTGTCTCTTCTGCTTTTTTCCAGGATCATCCAGAACCGGATTTTGATCGTTGTTCTGGCAGTCATCATCATCTTTACCACCATGATGGCTATTTTTTTTTCTGTCAGGGGACGCTGATATCTTTGTTCTTCACTAAACAGCAACAAACTGCTTGTTCTGAGTAATTAAGACAAAGTGGTCACATGAATCATTCTCTTGCACTGACAGAGTCTCCCCTCTCTTTTCCACTCTTCAACTCAGGTGCAAGTGGTGTAAAATATTTTGTATTATTGATGGCATAGTTGATGGCATGTGGGGCTATTTTTTTCTTACATATTTGTCTTTATCTGAGTGTTTGCAGGATCTTAATATTTGTTGGAGTGAGGGCTTGTTCTGGTATAAAAAGACTTAATGTGTGTCGAATTCAACCACAGAAAATTAGCCTGTAAGTTGCCAGAGTTTAGCGAGGGAAGAGGGGTCTTTGCATTTTTCTTGTGCTGTGCAGGGTGTATGAATATCAAGCAGTATCTGACCTTCTGTGATATAGAATATAAGTAAAGCAGAGACCAAATGATGTAGAAAGTGAACCTGTCTCCTGTGACTAACTCCCGATCATGCATTACTGTAATAGATGTAACCTGGTTAAGAACAGTAGCTAGTTTTAAAAAGAAAGCAACCTTAGGATGATGTTTAATATCTCATATGAATCCAAAACTCAATTTAACAAATTTTTGTTTTAAATTAGGCTTTCTTCTCTGCTTATTCAAAGCAATTCCACTTTCATCAAGATCATGAAAATGCATCACTCACCTAAAATGTAGTTGTGGCTACAGCCCGTCTGTGAAATCTCTTTTAAATTTTCCATTGTTGATATATGTACCAATAAGCATTACACACTAGGCCCTTAATGAAGATGTATAAAGATATTTATCTATTTGTTGCTGATTGAAAAGAGATCCTAAGTAATAGTTCAGCAACAAATGAGTGATTTTAGTGCATTAAACAAAAATCTAGATTTTTAATATTGGCCTGACTATGTTGAGACTGCATGTTGGAATATTTTGAGTGTATTAAATTCTGGTGTGATATTCCCCTTTTTAAACAGAAACTGTAAAAATGTTTAATTTATACATGCTTTTAGCTGATATAATATATCATAGTTTCATCTACCTGTGTGTAAATGAGCTGTTTCTCTTTTCCTATTGGCTGTGCTTCTCCTTTAGACATGTTGAGGTCATTTGGCTTATAATTAAGTTTACAACTCCAACAATGGTCTATCACTAGTGAAGTGATAAAGTTGATATTTTCATAATAACTTTTAAATTCATTATTTGCAACCCGTTACAATTATTGCAAATTGAGAGGAATTTTAAGCCCTTGAACTTAAGCCATAAAATGTTCCTGAAAGATGTTCAAAGAAACAAAAAGTTGGTGACTTTTAAATTCCTCCCCACATTAGATTGGAGCTGACCACTGAATTTTCACATGTGCCTTAGTACTTTTGGGATTTTGGCATCCCTGTGGGCTCTGCTGACTTGCTGTGCTGTCCCTGGGAGCTGATTTGGGGAGCTGATTTTGGCCCTAAATGTGTCCCTCTTTTCTCTACATGGAAACAAATAACTCAGTTAAAAGGATGTGGTACTGATGCCACAGCTAAGACACAGTAAGATGGTGATAAATGTAGAATAAAAGGATCCACAGGAAAAATGTTACTCATTGAAACAAATGGAAGCACGTAGGGTCAGCTCTGCTGTCTGAGTGTTAAATGCAGCTCACAACAAAGTTTAGAGGTGGTTTATGTGCCAGGTTTCTCTACCAGCTCATGTCAATGGCTGTAGGGTGGTGCTGGAACAAGAATTCCTGGGTAATCCAGAGCCAGGTTTCAGGAGGTGTTGCTCTGTGCAGCACAGTCATGTTCAGCTCCTCATCTTGATGGCCCTGCACTGTCACAAGGTCATGGGACCTCCCCAGCCGCCTCCTGGAGCATCCTCTCCTTTCATCCTTGCCAGGTGTGTGGCATTTACCACACGGCTCTCAAACACAGAAAGATTTGGGTGTTCAGCTTCCAACCTTCAGCCACAACGCACTCAAAACCAAGCACTTTGGGTTGTGTAAGCAGAGCTCTGGCCGTTAGCTTCGAGTGATGGCACAGAGCTGAGTTCAGACAAATTCGGATGAAGCCTGGCAGCATTAGCAGATATTTATCCTCTGCTCAGCAAATTAGGAGATGCATATTTTGTAAAGCACAAAACTGTCAAGAAGGAAATCTTAAGCTCCGTCTGTTGCCTAGACATTCTCCGCATTGCCTCAATAATTTAACTATCATGGGAATTGATTCATGACTACTGATCTTAACAGTGACCTATGACTAGGTTTTGCCCTCTATCTAGCCACCTGCTGGAATCAGCAAAAAGCTGAAAGGAAGCCAGTTTTCCTTATCCCAGTATAAATCTAGGGCATAGTGTCACATCAGATACATCCACTCAGATAGGAATGAGGGGGAGAGAGAGACTGCCACGCAAAGCCTTCATCTTCACTTTTGATGAGCCTGCCATCGCTATGTTCCTCATGCTAACCTGTTAATAACTCTTCTGTGCCTGCTTTGCATCCTCATGTACTCCCCACATGTAAAATAGTGCTCAGGTGGACATTACACTCTTCAAAACACATCATTACTCCTCACTCACCCCTGCTTGTCCAGCCTGGGAAGCATTTGGGTGAGATTCACCAAATCCACACATTTTGGTGGGGATTGAGTGACTTCGACTGAGCACACAGCCCCAGCCACCCACAGGTAGGGTGCCACCCCCAGGTCCAGGCTTCCCCTGGACTAGTTTGGTCACATTTACAGCACATTTGTGAATGAATCCAAGTGCTTACAAATGTAAACCTCAAAGACCAAAGTGTTTCTAATGTTGCCAGCCTTTGTGGAGAAACGACAAATTAAAAAATGCACGCGTGGTGCTGTGTGCGAAATTCATCCCTGCTAAACAGCTGGGCTCGCAGAATAAATAAACTAATTCTGCACTGATACAAAATCAAAAGCAATTTAATTAAAGACTCTTAAGTTTTAAAGGGTTTTAAATGCTATACGTTTTGGGGAAATATCAGAAAATGTAGCTTGACTGACGTCAGTTCCCATCTCTGGGATGGGAGGCCATTTGCTATTCTGTTTAAGGCAGGCTGGATTGTCTTATTTTGGAGCCAGCTTGGTGGGGGGTTTTCTTTGCTGCTGCTTCAGAGCTCTGAGCTTCAAAGGCTGAAATTAATGGTGAACAAAATTGTGCGGCTCTGACCATCCCATGCGGGGCAAACCCATCGAGGGTTATCATTAAGTAAAGAAATAAAGAAAAAAAAACCCTGCCAGTTCCAAGAAAACCTCATCAGATAATGACCTCTGTGATTGGGTTTTCATTACCAAACAGCATCCAGAGATTGTCTGCCCCATAGAAGAAAAAAAAAAAAAAAAAAAAAAAAAAAAAAAAAAAAAAAAAAAAAAAAAAA
>VZTX01004625.1:12909-60409 GCA_013400915.1 Pardalotus punctatus | reverse complement strand
TGCTGCTTTTTATGGGAAAGAAAGAATTTATCTCTAAGTATATTTTCTGTGTGTAGTTGCAGTTGTTGGTTGTAAATAATCCTCTTATGGAAGGAGAAGCTTCAGGAGAATTTTAAGATGGTAAAAAAAGAAACAATCAAAGACAGGGTACATGTTAGGCTCCCTTTGCTTTATAATAGTCAGTCTTTGATCTTTTCTTATTCAATACATCTGAATGCAGTTTGCATTCGGTGGGTCCCTGTGCAGGGATGACGGCAGAAATGGCGAGCGAGGTGCGATGACGTATGACGGGATGCTGCAGAGCAAATCCATCCAAGTCAACGAAGCTCCCTCGCACTTCCTTGGGATAATTTGTCACTTCTGGAGTCACGTGGGGAAAGAGGCATGTAGCAGGTGAATATTTCATCAACTACTGCCTGGCAGTGGGTTTTATCGTGTGTGTTAAGCAGTGGCACACCAGCTTCTCACCGTACCTACAGCCTGGCCTGGGTGTGCAGTCCCGGCCTGTGCATGTCAGGAAACAAAGGTGCACATTGAGAAACACTTCAGCATCTTCAACTGCCGTCTTTTATTTGTCACACATAAATAATGAAGGTATCTACAGGAGTGGGGGGGAAAGGGCTTATACACTGAGAACCGGTGAACTTGTGCACTCTTCATCCCTTCATCCAAACAACTGCCTTTGGCGTGAGTAACGGCACAGCTGATATGAAGCTCCGTATTGATCTGTTGCTCAGGAAGGTCCGCTGGTAGTTCTTTGGACTTTTCCTGAAGGTATGGCTGTAACAGGTCGGTACTGTTGGGATCTGTTGCTTCTGTCTCCATCTCACACCAGAGAAGTTCAACAGGGACAGACCCAGAGAGGGGGAGCTCCCAGCCCTCGCTCTGTGCAGCTCTCTGTCTCCCACTGACATACAGACATGATTACCTCTCCGTGTTGGAAAACCTGCCTGGGAGACTGTTGTGCACAAGTATAAGTAAAATGGTGTCTGCAGCTGGGGGTGTCCCAGGGTGGATTTGGGAATAGTCTGCTTTTCCCCAGGCAATGATAATTTTGTAAAAACTCCACATAACCTACAAATGTTGCTTATTCTGTGGGGCAGGCTAAGTGTGAGGAGTTGTGTCACCCACAGCTCATACCTCTCTACCACCCAGGCACTGTGGTGTTTTGGGGAAATGCTGCAGATTTATCGTGCAATTATTGCAGTGCAGCCTGGGTGTTCCCTCAGTGTTTTGCCTTTATTGCAAGAAGAGATACCAGGTGGTGGTGGTGGTGGTGTTGGCATAACTGATGAAGGATGTGGACTCTGCCAGCCAATGTCAGGTTTCTCTCGAGGCTGATGTCTGTTCATTGATGGGATGTTCAGGAGTGTGCAAAGTGAAAGCATTAGCTGGATGTCTGTCCTGCCAGAAAGTGGTGTTGGAAAGTGGAAGTTTTACACATTTTTGAGGGCTTTAAGCAGTTCTGAGCCATTAAACTCTGTACAGGAAAGGGGCTGTCCGTGCTGTCCCGTGGCCATAGAGGTCTGGAGCAGGCTGCCAAGCCTGCATTGCCAGTGTTATGGTGCATGCATCCTGCTGGCTGCCATGTTGTGACTGCTCTCCTGGACCAAACCCAAAGAAAACCTTCTACTGCTGCTTCTTTCTTCAGTTGCTCTCTCTGACCCACGACCTACTCCAGTCAGCACTGTCCCCAGTGAAGATGATCACTGCTTCTGTGGATTTAATGAACTTTCCAGTTTTCTTCTGTAGCCAGCTAAGTAACATTGCCTGTTGCCTGAGCTGCATGTCCTGCCTACATGTATTTGTCTGTATATGCTCCTTTTGTTGATACTGCTTGCAGGAATTGTAGCCAGGCATGCCTACCAAGGCAGCAAAAAAATACCCTATGAGTTTACCACACCACTAGAAAACTTACTTGTTAATAAAAAATGATATTTAACCTTCTCTTCTTAGAAGAAACAGGCTTATGTCTTTGCTCTGTCTCATTTGATGAATTTGTCTTCCTATCCCTTGCCAAGTTGGAGCCTTTCACCAAATTCAGCCAAATGTAGTAGCAGAGCAGAGCTCTCAAGAATTTCTTTTAGTTTCAGGGAAATGAGCAGCCAAGAGGAAAGATGTCCCACTGGCATCCTCACCAAGAGAGGCTGCAGCGTGAGTCCACCCAAATTGGACGCTACCTGGGAGGGAGAAATTATAAATGCCTCTCTCCCCAGGAAAAGCTCATATGCCATTTAGATACTAGAGAATCCAACCCTGAGGAAACAAGGCCTCATTAGTGTCATTGCTGGAGGAACTACTTGATTAATGGACAACAGAGTTGAGAGCATTGTTATGTAGGCCTTTGTTCCTTACACCTGGTCATTTCCATTGATGTAAAATGTCATCTTTCTGATCTGGCAGCATTTTGCACCCACTTTAGACAAGTATTCCTGGCCAGCTGAGGAGGTGCAGAGCAGGAAAGAATCAGACCTTATTACGGAGGTAATTATAGCCTCACCTACCCATCAGGTGAAGGGTGTACACCTCTATTAGCCAGGGCTCCCACAAAGAGAACAAAGGCTGGCTGGAAAGTGGGAGCCACCCAGGGAGCATCACAGTGTCCAGCTACACCACTCTGGGGCAGCAGACCTGCTGGGGAGGTCATGACCACAGGCTCCTTCACTGCCTGTCTCCTGCCTGCTTTCCTGGCCTTAAATCCAACTTGCCTCAGCAATACTGGTGAAGGCCATGAGATGGGGAGACTAAAACAGGGAACAGTACCATCACCGAGGAAATCAGCTCTCAGTTAAAATGCTAAAGGAGGTAGGGGGTGGCTTTCAAAGCTTGTCTCAGCAACTAGCTTAATTTCTATTTTCAAAAGCCACTGTTGAGTGCTTTTGAAAATTTCATCCTAGATGCTTGGCTCAAAGACCTTCACCAAAGATTTTTTTTTTTCTCTGCTAAACTAAAGCTAAATATAAACCAATGTTATTGAACAAAAACCTAACAAAACCCCTGTTGCACAGGTCTAGAAAAATCTTTACTCAGAAAATCAAATTATTAGAGACCAGCATCTGAAGTATCCTTCAGTTTTGGATGCCTCTTGTTTTGTGTACACTGTTTGGCATACAAAAAGAATATTTCTAACAGCAAATACTTGCTTTCTGTTCTTTTTGTCTTTTCCTATTTGCCTTTTGTTCTCCTGCCCTCAGAAAATCAAGGCATGAGTGTCTCCAGATGAGAGCTAAAGTTGCTTTAGAACACGTGGATCAGTCTATTTTACCCAAACAAGTAGGTGCATATGTGTGACTGCTGTTTGAACCACGTCTTAATGACTTTTCCGCTGATTGCCTGTGGACCACAGGCAAGTAATAAAGCTGGCCTGTGCCTCAGTTTACCCACCACAACTTCATTAATGCTAACTTACCTCACGAGGTGGTGTAATGTTTAATATATTATGTGCTCTGTAATCCCTGGATTAAATGTATTATGTAAGTGAAAAGCACCCATTTGATGTGTATGTAAATGCTGCAGTATTATAGGTAGGAGGGTCATTTAGGTGTAAGTGTAATACAAGTGCTGGCAAAAGGCAAAAGGGATTCCATTGTATTGACTTATTTTAAAGAGCTTTTTATTTACTGAAATACTCTGGACACCCAGAAAGAGAGACATTCCTCACTAAGCAGCTCTGCTGTTTCATCTGTCTTGGAGTGCTTTGATAAATGGATTGAAACTTGTCAGCTTTTCCTGTAGTTTCCGAGACTCCCTCTGGAAACTCTGTTGAAATGTTATTATTGTAACTTCGTAGAGCGCTACTTAATGAATTGTAACAGATATCCCTGCGAGTCCCACGGATGCGGTGAGGACTGCACTTCCTCTCCTTCCTGTGGCAGGAGCAAACCAGTGCCATGCAAACGTATGGCACAGAGTGCGTGTCCCCAGCCACCAAAAGCAACTGGTCTGTCACAGGGACAGCACTTCTCACCTTCATAAGGCTTCAGCCCCGGCCGTGTGTCCTGGCTGCATGGTTAGCAGGGTTCCAGGGACACAGGACATACACAGATACCACTTGAGTTGGAGATTAATTTTGTCTTTAAGGAGAAACCTTAAGGAGGGCAATGAATTAGTGTGGGGTTAGATCAGTGGCGGTTATTTCCTGTCTCTAGGATGAGATGTTTTGTCTTGCACGCAGTGCCTGAGCTGTCCTGCAGCTTGAACTGGTGACTTGGGTGCTGTTGGACAGTCTGAAGTCACACTACCCACAGGTGTCATCTGCTCTCGGAGCAGCTCTTTTTCTCAGGCAGACGATGGTTACATGATATTACCACATGGGCACATGAGATGGATGGATCAGGAGGAGTGGCACCTCCTCCGAAGCACAGGGCTGACCCAGTAGATCTGCGTGAGGAAATCTACAGACATGGTGGTCAGAGGTGCCTGACGGGGACACGTCTATAGTGTGGAGCTAGAGAGCAGAAGGAAGTCAACCATCTTGGGGTCATCTTGGAACCCAGTAATGTCGTACCCTGCTGTGTCCCACCGTGGAGCAATGGGATGCCATGGTGACCTCTTATTTCCTATCTCCAACCTATCCAAAGGAATCTTGTTCCTCCTCTGCCCTCTCTGGAGGGGTGTTGTGACCACTGGTACACTTGGTTTGGCAGTTTGGTTGTGCTGGGTAGGCTCAAAGATCCTTGTCCTGATGCAAGGCTCACTTGAGAATTTAGAAGTTTTTTGATGTTTTTCTTTTTTTTTCTTAAACCTTCTCAGTGGGTTTCAGTTGTTTCTGTAAGAATACAAAGCTGAGCTGTTGATACCCAGGTTGTCACGAGGTGTGAGATGGCCAAACGCACACCCCCATGGCATCACAGCTGTGTCCCTTGCCCTGCATGGTTTGCCCACAGTAGACAGTGGTGTCCATTTCCATCTTATTTTTCTCCTGATAAATAAGAGCATGCCTTCCCCTTGCCTCCAAATGTGAACGTGGGTCACCCTGAGTGAGGTGCTCAGGAAGAGAGGAGGGAAATTTTGAAGGAGGTCTTGGCCTATGTGGTGTAGAATCAGAACTATGAGGTGACTGGTTATAGGTCACCTCTCCCCATCAAGGCCTCAGAGGTGCCTCAATTGCCTTCACCACTTTGAGGCCATCTTTGATTGTTCTCAGCCTTTTATTTCACTTTTTATTAGCATTTTGCATATTAAAATTTGTGTAGGCAGCCAGAAGAGAGCAGCATCTACACAATACTCGATGCAATGGAGAGGATTAGGAATCGGTGGCTCAGTTCTTTGGGACCTGAACTGGGGGTCTGTGAGGGGGCTAAAGTGTCCTTCCTTTACACTACATTTTAAAGTTACATCCAATTTCTTTCTATATATCCTCACTAAAATACAACCTGTGTCCAATACTGACTTGTGGTCTCAGCTGATAATTTCAAAAAATTAAATATAACCAGGGTTACCTTGGAATTTTTGCTGAGCTGTTCACATTTGCTTTTAAACTTCTTCCCTCTTCACATCCAGTCCAAACCTCTTAGTTCCCATACCTTGGTACAGTGACACCAAAGTAAAAAATTATTTTCAAAAAAACTACTAGTGAATTGAGATTTTTCAGCTGCCCTTGCGTGAAATTCCTACAGTATTTTTATTCACAGTAGGAATGCTCTGGGAAGCAAACCTGCTAAATTTGCCACTGTTTATTCCTCCCAAAGTGAAATTATCCATGTCCTCTTGTCCCTCGTGAGATCCTGGAGGAAACTGTCTGCACACACACATTGACACATCTTTGGTGCATTCCACACAAGCCAGTGAAATTACACCAGAAATATGAATTTAACCCATGCAATGTGTGCATGCTGTGCTGTCCATAAAGGACAGACACAGGCACACCCTGGCAAACCCTTCCATATAAATTTCAGAATAAGCCATTCAAGACAGTGTGATTCCCTTCATGACTGTGTTCTGTACACTTTACTCAAAAACAAAAGGGTATTCAGTGAATTGTACCACTTTGCAAAAATATTTGACGTGGGTTTAGTTGTTTTGAATATTGAGGTTTTTGAAATCTCAGTAATTGTCATGATTGCTGTGTGTAATAGAAATTAGAAGGAAGCCTGTGTTTTGGCTTTGAAGCTACCTACTTCTAAGAGTATATTTTTTCAAGTTTTCTTTTTAAGGTGCTTCTTTGTGCCCCAGCTAAACTTTCCCCAGATTACGTGTTAGCTATCATAGCTGTTCTATAGTTAGATTTTAATCAGCCTCTGTACACAGTAATGTTAAACACTGAAAGAGCTACTAATTAATTGCCTTTCTGTATGTAACAGAGAGATAAATATCCATCCCGGAGGAATTGTAATTTCATGGTTTCTAATGATGGTTAGATTACATTATCTGGATCACTTAGGCTGTGGGTGTCATAAAAAATGCTCAAAGTCATTTATATTCAGTTTAATTTTTTTTTTTAACTTTGTAAGCCTGAGAAAATAATGCGGTGTTAGCAAGTCTGTTTCATATTTTAGTTAAATATACCTTTGTTGCACTGACTGAATGGATTCAGATGACAGTGACAAACTCAGTTCTTTTCTATTTAACATGCACCTTCTGCAATCAAATTAACAATGTACAAATCTTCATCGGGCTGCTGCAGAAGACTCTGTTGAGTTCCTCAGCATTGTTGAGCTTTGGGGAAAGGTTTTCTTTTTGAATGTCCATTTGCAATGAGTGTTTTCTGCTAATTCTTGTATGTTCTGTAAAGTCTCAGTTGTCTGTCTTGAGCCAAGAATTAACTGGACTTTTGGGTTGTATCAGGCTGTGACTCAAATAATACAATCCAAGAGCAGTGTCAACTTCTCATTTTCCCCTCCCCACTTCTGATTGGAGTCCATGCATGACGGGTTCTTGCAAATCTGAATCCATATCACACTTAAATTTGGTAGCCACAAGAATATTTTTTAAAAAAAAAAATCCTACTCCATGTGTACATTGTAATAGCTAATAGTTGCATATTTTGAAATTCTGCTCATTCATATTTAAAAGGCTGAGTCTTCTTTGAACTGCTGTGTTGGAGGGGGAAGTTAATTGTTTCTGAATGAGGCTGATACTCCCTTTCCATATCAATTATGTGTACTGCTCCGAATTATCAATAATGCTCACTCCCAAACTCCGCCGGTTGCAGTTCCGCACCAGGCATGTGCGCTCACACAAAGTTCCGCGGGCTCCAGGGCTGCAGCGCCTCCCTGCATCCACTGGGAGCCAGATGTGGGAGGGAACCCCAGAGGAGCAAGGTGAGATAAAGAAATGCGATATTTCTGAGAGGGAGTTTGTCACCAGTTAGCTAAAATTGTTTCTGAAGTTTTGCTGGCAACTGTTTTACATGTCTGACTTGGTGACGAAGGAACTGTACTATCTTAATACAGAACTCCAGAACTTCAGAAGGGTTTCTCCTTGTTTGAATGCACAGCACAATGAATTTGTACCCACAGAGCATTCACCACTTACATTTCAAAACCTACAGCACACTAAACGTGAAACTTTTGTTCAAATTTCAAGGATTTTGATAGCCCAAGTGAATAGACACTGCCTATTGATTTTTCCCTTACAATGACTCTTGGATAACCTATTTTCTCATTTATTTTTAACGACAGCTCATGAGATTTTACAGCAATTCTGCCCAACCTCCTAATATCAAAATCCCTCCTTGACCCTGAAAATTGTAATTCTGCTATAGATCACAGCTGCTGAATATTACCTTTTACTAAGCTGGTTAAATAAAATATGTCCAAATCACTAGATCCCACAGGCCATGACTGCAATTCTAATTATACAGGGTCTGTATTTCTGCTCTACAGTACAGAAAAGCACAGCTTTCTCAGAGTCCACACCAAAGTGTGGGAATCCAGAATATTGGTTCTAGTTTTGAATTTGAAAAAAAAAAGTTACACTGCTCTTCAATGATTTTCCTGTAAAACTTTTACAAGGGAACCAAACCCTTTTGATGTGTTCCATACAATAAAATGCTGTGTAAGTCTGGAGGACAGAAGCATGTGGCGAGAATTTTCTTGTGTCTGGGGGATGGGTGTATTTGATGTGTACCCGTTTCAAAATCAAAAAAAAAAAAAAAANCTCCCTTTTAAAAAAAAAAAAAAAAAAAAAAAAAAAAAAGTCTCACACTACTCTTAGGCTGCATATTCTGCACAATGGCTCAGGAAACCAGTGTAAGGAAACTAATTCTGGCCATTAAACATATCCTTTCCCCTCCCACTGCTTATTCAAAGAGCGATCACATGCTCCCTGCTGCAAGTTACACCTTTATAGAATTTAGATATGGAAGAAAACTATTAGATTAGCCGTTCCACCTACTGATGTGGGATTGTTCCCTGGAGAACCTTATTCATTAGTGCATCACTGCCTAACCTTGTGGGCACACTGTGCCAAGAACACCTTGGTTTTGTTCTGCTTTTTCTTCTTGCCCTTTCCTCCTGGCGCTGAGGGCTGAGGGGTTAGCTTGGTGAGGAGCATGGTGGAGAAGGTGGGATTCTTGTTTCATAGTCAGGATGGTGGTTTGGATGCTTGAGTGTATACATACTTTAGTGGGTAATAAGTTTGTATTCTTTTTTAATTAGTATCCAAGTGCAGAGGACCAGATGGGGGGTGATCTTATTCAGTGTAATTCACTGTAAGATCTTCTGGAGCCCAGTGGTCTCCTACAGCAAATTACCTTCATGGCTTGCCCTGATTCTGCAGTGTCCTCAGATATAGCTTCCGTTTTACTTTCTGCTTTCACTCTTCTGTCAGCAGATAGAGCCAAACTTTTAATTGCTTCTCTGCCAGAGAAGGCAGATTGGCATTTTACTGCTTTTCCAGGACAGAAAGTTTTTATTTCAGTTGTTCTTTGGTCTGATCCCATGAAACTGAGCTTTCGGGGCAGCTGTGGGTACTTGGCATGTCTCACAATAGTGCCTGGTATCAGGGGCATTTTCAGCTGGGTTTCCTACTGCAAATTTTTCCTCTCAGAGCTTCACTTGTACCTTTTGTCCTGGTAACTTTTCTTAGCAATTCCCCTATCCAAGAAACCCTGTGAAGACCTCAGCACCAGCCCCTTCTCTGGGGTCAGCCACTCGTAATTTAATAATCCAATTCCAACCTGCTATTGAAGTGCCTTGTCTGTTACTTCAGGTGAGTTTGTTTGTTCGTGCCATGTGGGAGCTGCACCTCTCCCACTTTCTGGGAGCCTGCGGGTGTTAACTCTGCACCACACTGCAGCTGTGCCTTTCCTCCTTGGGCCACCCACACCTGCAGTACCCGCTCCGGGCCCCTGCAAGGTTCACAGAGCTCTGTGCACAATCAGACTTCTGCTGACCCCAGCAAGGACCAGCGTGAGACCAACAGAGCCCAGACCAGGGACAGGGAGCCAGCACCACTCAGGATATCCTGCACCCTTTGGAGATGCACTCCTGCTTTTTCTGAGGATCTGGGCCTTGGACATTCCCTTCGGTTGATGGAGATAGGAAAATGTGTGGGAAAGGGAGGGAAGCAGAAGCAACTGCTGCCAGTCTGCAGTTTCAAAGTTCTGGTTTCCACCCTCAGACTGTAATAAATGGCTGCTGAGTTGCTTGACATGGAGCTAAAGTCTGTAGGGTGAATTTTCAGAGCAACGCACAGGAAATTATATGCACAATTACTGTTGTTAACAGAGCCTGGGCATGTAACTCCCTGCACAGCAGGCTGGAAATCTTCCCCATGCATGTTTAATGGGGTTTGGGTTGCTACATTCCTGGGGCTGTGTCCCTTTTCTAATGCCTACTGTCCTGAATGAAACAAAGGAAGTACTGAATGTAAAAGAGATTTTATTTTGCTGTTAAAATAATATTCTCTTGATCTGCAGTTTTCCTCTAATGCCAAAGCACTTCTTGCCTCACTCAGTGATCCCTTAACCTTTCCGTTCTGTGAGGAAAAAAAAATAACACATTTATTTATTTATTTATTTATTTTTCTTCTTCTAAATGTGTTCCACATAATGTGCTCCTCGATGTTCATACAAATGAATATATACGTGTTCATGCAGGCAGCACAATTACTCTAGTGATGGATGTTGTTGAAAAAACTGTAGGTCAAAATACAGAAAATATCTGCCTAAATCTTAATGTGTAAATGCTCCTGAGTAAATAAAATATTTGCACATCTTCATAGAAAAAATAATTGTATATGCCATTTCACTAATCAGGCATGTATTTCAAATGTCTCCCTGCTCAGGAGGTTATTAATGTGGTATTTAAACTTCAGTACGTTGTGTACTAGGAAGGGTCTGTAAATTTGGGACTTTTTGCTTCCATGTTGTTTATTTAGTTTTATGTGCCATAATTGTTTTCCATTCCCATGAAGAAGGTTATCATCCTCTGCACCTAGATCAATTCAAATGGACTTTAATTAACTTCAATAAAAATTAAATTACTCCTCTAAACTAACAGTTTTGCAGCTATAAGGAACTTATATTTACAGCTGTGTCATCTCATTGACTGAAATATTCTTCTACCACACTGGGCTCAACTCGCCAGCTTGCTGCAAGATCTGAGGCCAGAAAGGTGCTGTAAAGAGAGAGTAGAAACACCAAAGTAAAAACACACACAAAAAACCCTCAAAAACTAAACCAAACTAACAAATAAACCAACCTCCCCTCCCAAAAAAACACCAAAAAAAACCTACCAAAAAAACAAAACAACAAAACAAAACAAAACACCAAACCCCCTCCCCCCAAAAAAATATATGTACAAAATACATCAAATACAGATTGAGGTTTCTGAAAGGTTTCAATCATTCTGAAATTGCACATGATTGCTTTTAGACTCCCCAAAATTCTTTCATCTAAGAGCAGAAAAAAGTGTAGTTTTAAAAGCATTGTTGGGGCATGTCTAATAGATTTGTCTAACTCTCTCTGTCTTGATACACACAACACGGTTGATTGTATTCTCCTTAGCACAGATCTTGAAGCTGTAAATAAATTTTTGAAGTAAATAGTCATGATAATTGTTTAATGAAGTATCACACACCAGCAGTTCTGAATACAACAAAAAAAAAAAAAAAGTTCAAAACTACTGTTTGGTGTCTCTTTTTACAAGAAATGGGCTTTTACTTTTAAACTTCTGTTATATTTGGAGAGAAGCAATCCCACCGAAAATGATACCACTACTAATAAGGAACATATTATCTTTCATGTGGGTATTTTTTTTCATGTTTAAGGTTTCTTTGTTATTATCTCAGTAGCAAGACTCTCCACAGTCTTAGGCAGAAAATCAAAATATGCCTTAAAGCAATAATCTTTTAATAAGTATCAAATGTCTTTCAATGAGATAAAAGAATTCTCTAGCATGCTTATACACACATACCCCCCCACACACACTTGCTTCACTATTAATCTTACTTTACACCTTTTCAACAATATTTTTGGGAATATGTATATATTTTAGCCAATATTTAACCCTTCTAACAAATCTTAGATAATTAAATTTCTAAATGCTACTAAATATTTTGTTAAAATTGTTTTCTCCAGTTGTTGGGCCTTCTCATCCACCTCCTGCGGCCTCAGGTGTTTCCATTGGCCAAAACAGGGGTGTTACTCCAAACTTCTGTAAGACCAACTTGAGGAATTAGGTCTTTTTGCAGTGATTTGTAGGATTCACACCGCAAAATCAAGGGAGATGCCAGGAGCCTTCATAACTCTGCTAAAGGACACAAAAGAACCCTCGGCCTCATCACCCAGACTCAGACTTGGCCCACACAACTTCAGTGCTTCTCCCAGGAAATGAAGGTGGGAAGTTAGTGAGATGAGGTGTCTTCTCAAGACAGTAAGGACACACGGGTGAGATTCCCAAAATGAGCCTGGGGTGATGCCCTGCCAGTGTCCTGCCGAGGAGGACAGGGATGACCGGCATCAGGGTTAATCTGCGGGGCCAAGCGCAGAAGCTCTGGATGCCACTGCTGAGGGGTGCAAGCTCCTTTGCTAATCAGGTAGGGAATATTGCGTGTTCTTACCACTTATCCACCCTTAGAGTTTGACTTATTTGTTGAGAGAAGAACAATATTTATATTTATCTGTGTCCAAGGTCGAACTGCAATGCAGAATGCTCGGCCCCACAGCTTCCCTGTGGTGGACAATGATCCCTGGGGGCTGCTCATGCTTTGTGCTCTGTCTCTCCTCCTCGAGGTGATAACCTGGAGTATTTTCACCCAACAGAAAATAAATGTGGAGGAGAGAAGGTGCTGCTCTGCAGAGTGCAGAAGTTCTGTGTTCTCCAGTAACTTAAACAGGGTCTTGAGTGAAACAGGAAAAAGTCTAATTTTTTGTAAAACGGCATCTCTTGCACCTCAGCTTCAGTGACAGCAAGCTGCAAGTTGCCTACATGCTACAGGTTAAGTTGTCAAAGTTGTTCTCTTCCCTAATGCTTCTTATGACAAATACTCCTAATTGCTTCTTTCTTTCATACTTTTCCGTGCCTCCTGGCTAAGACATCCGTCTGTAGCCTTTACGGTTTGTCTTTCAAAGCTTGGCCTCAGTTGTGTCTATCTGTGTTTTCTGTTTCTTTCTAGCTCGAGCATCCCCTCCCCGTCTCCCCATCCCTCGGTGCCTGCAGAGCAGCACGCGGGCACCTGCCAGCTGCTGCGGAGACCGAGCTCTTCCCACCTTTCCCGACAGCTGAGTGGAATGCTGTCCTGTGCTGTCTACACCTCGTGCATAAAGATGCACCACTTCCCCCTCTCTGAAAAACCCAAAGCATGCCTGCCACATTGAATTGGAAAACAGAAATGCCATCACCAGCTACTGAGGGGAAAAAGTAGTGAAAGGGAAAAGGAAAATGAAACCAAACATGGTTTGACTCTTTTATGGAGGTGGGTCCAAATTTTATACCTCCTGAGCCAGACCTCCCTAACATGTATGGTGGTGCTAATTTGAGTTGCAAACTCATGATTACTTATTTAAGAAATCTACATACCAGTGTTACAAGAAGGAGACTTTGAAAGCCTTTTAAGTATCTTTCTCATTAATTTACTTAATCCTCTGATCTTGCCTTCTTTTAAGTTGTTTATTTTTAAAAGAAAGACAAAAGTGAGTTGGAAAGCTTTGTTACTAAAAGAGAAGTTTTTAAAACTGTATGGGATACAAAGTAATTAAGAGAATATAATTATAGATGCAAAGAGTACACAAACACATGGATTTGGTGTGCTGGGAGAGCTTCCTCCACCGGCTTTAAACGGAAGCAGTGAACAGAGTAGCAGAGTACAGGTAGCAAACCTCTGCCTCAGCCAAAGTAAAACTTTGCTTTCTAATGTTTATTGGTTTTTTTCAATATTTTTAAATGCTACAAGACACAAAAATAAAAGGCTTTTTGTAGCATAGAAGGTGAAACCTAATTCCATATCTGATGAGGGGTTCAAAATTTTCACATTATTTCTCATTCTGAGCAATTTTATGGCCGTTTTCAAAAATGCCCTGACGTTTCAGATTCCTGCACTTCGGGGTGCTCTGCTTGGGATGTGTAAGGAGGTTTCTTTTTCAGATGTTGCTCAGCCATCTCTGCAAAGCAGGTCCCTCCACAGTGCTCAACACCCAAAAATAAACCACCAGAGGCACCCAAATCCATTCTTTTCTTGTAAAGATTTTACTCAGCTAACTGGGACAGGGCAGGCCTGAATTTTGGATGAAAGAAAACTTAGATGAGCAGGGAAGTTGTTCCCCAAGGACTATATCCTCAGTGATACTATGAGCCAGCAACCCCCGTAGCTTTCAGCATCTCTCATGATCAGACTGGATGTCTTTTGCCCGAGGCTGAAAATCTCTTCCTCTCTAAAACCAAAGAGATGTTGGCTGTGAGTTATGATTAGTGATAGAGTCCATTTGTGATGAGGTGGGGGGAAGGGGAGATGATGGACCCAGAATCATAAGACTTTATGTGCTCGGCTTATTTCCAAACAACCACAGACGACTGCCTGGTCTGGGTAGTTCACTGATTGAGGATAAAAACAAGGAGAGAGCACAGGCAGAACAAACAAACAAATTATGTGTAAGTAGTTTGCACTCTTTATAAGTGGCATAATTGAAATATAGCATGTTGAAGAATAAACTCAGGGAGTTACACTGACTAAAAGGCCTCCTGGAAGAAAGATCAAAATTGCTGGGTTGTCAGGAAAACAACCCCGAGCAAGCACACTGGCAAAACAAAGTGGGAAGATATCCAAGTACCTGTTCAGAGCATCAGCACCCAAGTCCTCTCACCCACTGAGGAAGAGGACGGCAGCAGGGTGGTGCTTACAAGAGTGTCAGATACTCCTCTGAGATCAACTCTCACCAGCATGTCTGGGTGAGCTGCTGAATGAAAATGTTCCAAATTTGGAGGCCCCGAGAGGGGGTAAGTTGTGTTTGGCCAGGCTCTAATTGCATCCTTGCATTACTATGCAATTAATTGCTGCCGTGGTCTGCTTGAGAGGAGGGAGTGTGCCAGCTCCATTCCTGGGCAGCCCCGGAGGCTGGAGGAGCTCATGGCTCTCGCTCCAGGGGGTGACCTACTCGGATGGCTCTGCAGCTCTGCTGCCAGCCCTGCTGGCAATACCGGTCGTCCCAGGATGATGTGCTTTCCTCCCGCGGTGTGGTTCTCTTAGCAGGCATTAAAAGTTTCAGAAATTGTATAGGAAATGTAGGGCAGGGAGATCACATAGATTTTCACTGATTTCATGTATCTTAGGAAAGAGATGACTGCAGAGAAAAATGCGAGCAGAGTTTTCCGTAGCATTTTGTATGACTGTTTTCTGTGCATACCTCAAAAGGAGGCAGTGTCTTGCAGAAAATACAAATAATTCCCCTACAGAGGGGAAAAGAAGACTATTTTTGCTCTTGCTTTACAGATCGCTGTAGTTCTGATGTCAAGAATAGCTTAGAAAAATAACACAAACTCCTGAATGCAAGGAAAAGCAGCATTTAACCCCCAAATAGGGATGTGCTCCTCGTTTCTAACATGTCCCTGACGAAATTCTTGCCTGTGGGAGAGAGATGGGAAGGATGAGGACAGATTTATAACTCCCAATGTCTGGTTGCCAGTGTCAGCCTCAGTGATCAAGTGGCATCACGGAGGTCTGGGGCACAAAGAACGGGTGCAGAAGTAGGAGGCAGAAAAGAAGATCCCCATGAACCCCAACACTCATTAACAAGTCAGTCCTTTGCTTGCCTTGTTTAACTCAGTGGCAGCAGCACCAGGGATTTTTTTCTGAGTCTTCCTGAGGTTTCAGGTGTAGGCTGGCTCCTGGATTCTTGCAGGAGGTTCCTTTTATTCCTGGCCATCCTCCCAGTCTCCTGGGGAGCAGCTGCAGCACACGACAGTTTTTCCAAAGCCTGTGAGTGGCAGACAGCCCTTGGCCAGCCCAGAGGAGCAAGCAGCCTCTGCCAGAGCACATCTGGGTAAAAACTAAGAGGGTAAGCCTGGTTTGTATGTCTGTGCTTCATCTGGAAACCCCAGCAAGGGCAAAAGGAGCTCAAGGTTCCTGCACCTTGGAACTCCTCTGTCCTGGGCACCCAACAGCTGGTGCCACTTCATGATGCAGGCAAGTGATCTCGGAATCACAGAATCATGGAATCATTTAGTCTGGAAAAGACCTTTCAGGACATTGAGTCCAATGGTCAAGAACATGTGTGGCCTCATTCCAGGTGTTCATTTCTTCCTCTGTTTAGCAGAACCCATTTTTGGTTTATGGGCAGTAAGGAGGTATAGGAAGAAGACAAGTAGGTGGGTGGGGGACATGTCAGGTTCTGCCTTTGTGGGTTTTAATATTTATTTTATTTTAAATATAGACATTTGCATAAACATAATGCCATGCTGAAAAAAAATGTGTAGTGTCACCTCAGTTTATGTGACTAGACGCAAGAAAAAACAAGGTTCCCTGGTTACACTGGGTGGGACCAGCTGGCACTCAATCCCCTCGTGTGAACCTAAAAATAATCATAGGTCAGGGCTATGAAAGAAAAGAACCTTTTTCCCAGTCAAGCCTTTTTGTCAAGAAGTAGAGGAAAAAGTTTTATTTATTCTAGTTGTTGAATTACTGCACAGAAAAAGTCACCACAGTGAGGCATTTTCATGATTGTTCCAGGCTGAGGCACCAAGAGGATCCAGTTCAGTTCTTTGGGAAGATGCTGGTGAGAGTGGGCTTTTGGTAGGGATTTATGTCATCTGGAACAAGTAAACTAAGTCCTGCAAGCTGAGCATCTTAGCCAGTTATCACCTACAACCTACCTGAGAACTGAAGTTTTTGCTACAGCTTGGCAAAGTTATCTCAAGTTTAAAATTATGAGGAAAAATGTGTCTGATCTATTTTAACCATTTTCTTTGGGGACCATTTGGTTGGCTTTCATCCTGCTGCGTTTTCACCCAGTCACATAAACGAGCCAGGTACATGTTAAAGTTTGATCCATTTATATATCTTATAATATCTAAGTCCCCATGAAGATGATGAACAGCCTGAGCTGGCCTCATCACCCCTTCCAGGGCACAACCTGTGCAAGGGATATGAGGTGGGGTGGGGTCAGTTTTGCCAGGGAAATGGTTATCTTAGGGTTTGCTTTATGGAAAAGAAAGGAGGAGAATGAGAAGGGACTGGATGTTCTCCCCACCCTTCCCAACCCCACCCGCTGCTGGTGGGCTTTGTGCCTCCTTCCACACCACGTGTGACTCAGCCCCAGCAAACTCCAGAAGCTGGACTCCTTTGACCAGTGCTATCCTTTCTCTTTTGTACCTTCTCCAGAAGACACACACACATCCCAGCCAGTGACTATGTCTCCAGAAGGGCTGAGCTGGGCACCTCTCCAGAGGCAAGGCCAAGATACTCTTGGGACGGAAGGCAATAAAGGCTAAATAGTGTTTGCCTTATGTTTCTCATTCACAGCCTGCCTTAAATAATTTGTAACAGGGCTGGGGTGGGGAAGGAGGACGGTACTGGGACTGTGTGCAGTCCAAATGCCAAGAAGTGCTTTCGCCTTCCCTGGAGATGAGCTCTGTGGAGCCTTGCAGGGTGTGATCTCTTATTTGGTAATGTGAACACAAGGAGCAGAAGCACAAGCAACCAGCACAGCAATAGCATTAGATCAGAGGATTTGGACTTTGCAGTGCGCCCACACCCAAGTCAGACAAAAATACAAGAGCATACATTTGCAGATGTGCATGTGCTCACAAAGGCTGTTTTGGTGGAAAAAAAGGAGAGAAATTACTGTTTCTATCAAATAATACACTCCTCAGGAAAGCTGCAGTTTGCTGTGAGTACCAGGGCCACCCAGTCAAGCTTTCTGTGGAAGCCTGTGTGAGGTCTCTGCTTTGGACTCTCTTTTATGGCAGTGGTGAAATGAGAATAGGTGCCCCACACAGAAACAGGGCATCAAAGTACACTATTTGCATAAGGAGTTGTTAAAAAATAACCCACAGGCTAATATCCAAACTATTACTTTGAACAACTAGATTTGCCCACTTTGCCTTGACTCTTTTGCACGTGTATCTGTGACAGTATCAGGCAGAACAAACAGATGCCACCTTCCCTGCCACACTTTTGAACCAATTTGTTTAAAGGTTAATGCATAAACCCCAGAAACAGAAGGCAAATTTAGCATAAAAAGCAAAATTAAATCACCATCAGGAACTTGCCAGTTTGACCATTTAGGAGTCTGGGTGGGTATTGATTCAAGGCTAATATTCTAAAGTTTGCATTACCCTTTGAAAAGTGCCAGTGTAGTTCTTGTCACTTTAAATTAACTTTAGATGAGAGGGACTGACAGAAACATGAAGATGTGTGAACTATATTTGACTGATATTCTGTCAAATATTGCATAGGGTTATGATCCACAACTTTTCCCATCTGCTGCTCAAACCTGAATCCTTGAATGCACAATGGATTAATTATCATATTTTGTCCTGATTTCACTTAGTAGTATAAAAGACTGTGAATGTTAAATGTACCCTTACCTGCCTTCTTTTTCTAAGGGTAAGGTATAGAGGAGGGGAGGCAGGGTGTTCTTTAGCAATATTTTACTCCCACATAGAATGATTCCTAAGTGCACCTCTTCTTGAATAATTAGATTCCCAGAAGTTAACCAGAGTAACACAGTGCTCAGAATTTCATTCACTCCTTTCCTTGTGAGACTTTCTTCCCCCTCAGTAATAAAAGCAGCGAGTGCTGATGTAGCACATTCCATCCACTGCACTTTACAAGCAGCAGTATAATTACACCCGGCTCTGCCATTTGGTATCCTTGCAGAAGGATATGGCGTGGAGCACTGGAAGTCAGTGCTTTTGACTGATGTGTTTCCTAGAAGGCCTGGCATTGATTCCCCAGTACCACCTGTGCATCCCAACAACTCAGAGTGACACTGGGTAGCCAGCCTGCCCCTTTCTGCAGCTGGACACCCAGAAAGCTGGATGTCTTAAATTAAAGGCCCCTGTGAAAATAGGGGTGGTATGAACTTGCCAAAATCCCCCAGTGTTTCATCAAAAAAGCTCAGAAGGCTTTAATAAAAACTCTTTTTTCTCCTAACCTCCTCCTTTCCTACCAGTACTATTTGGATGAGTTATCTTAACTTTCATCTGAAGGAATTAATGTCCACTTTTGTTGATGTACTGAATAGGTAAACTCTGGTAATAGCTAGTTCCCTCATTTTACAGGGTCCTTAGCAGATGTATGTCTTTAGAGGACACTTTAAGAGGACACTGTGCATTGCAGTGACATCCTGGGTTTTATTCTGGCACTGCACTGCTTAACAGATAGGAAATATTTCTGTGTGTGTTGGGTTCACTCTAACATTCCTGTGTCAGTGAGAGAGTGTGGTTATCCAGAAATAAGCAAACTCAATGATGGTGTGAAAAGCAGAATGAACATATGAGGTCAGAGAGACTTGTAAAATGGAGAAACAAACCCGTTTTTTATTACAGTGAAATCTCTTCTGGAAGAACTTTATAATATTACACTGGGGAGTAGCTGTGAACCCAGTCTTGTCTTTTATATGTTTTGTCAGGTTTTGGAGATTTAAGAACAACATTGCCCTTCTCCAGTACTAGAATATTACATAGATTCCTCAGACATATCCATAGCTATTCCTCTGTACCTTTTTATTTTCCAATACTTTTTTAATGCCATTATTCTTTCTTCATTCCTTTTCTTATGAAATCTCCAAGCCTTGATTTGGGTATTCTTCGCTCCAAGTTTCTTCTGTGATTATCAAAGGTGGGGCTCAGCAAGGGAAAGTTCTACTTAGGAAATACTTCTGTTTTGTCTGGGAGAAGTTCTGCTATGAAGGTGCATGTTTGTCCTTCATATCCAGTTAGCTTTAATCCTGATGGGTGAAGAAGATTATATTATGTGAACCCAAGGAGGAGGGGAAAAAAAGGACTTGAGATACTCTTGGAATACATTAACAAGCTTTCACTCTTTGGGTGGAAGGTAATCCTCAGACTGAGTGCATTCCTATCCTCTTGCAACAGCAAGTAGGTAAATGCCTACCAATATTATCGAGCCCAGAGCTGGTATCTGCAGGACAGCTAAAGGACTCCATAACCTTCCAAACTGTGCTAGGAAGCACTTGGCTGATGGTTCCACACAACACCAACAAATGCTCAGATGGGGTTTTGGAAAATACTCATCATTAAACTCACCCTGCTTCTGTTGAGTCAATCCCTCTGAAAGCTAATGCCTTTAACTCTACTGGAGGGTCAAACGGAAAACCTTCTGTTTTAGTGCCGCTTTTCAACTTCTCTTCATCTAGCAAGCATCTGCCCCAGTTTAATAATCTTTGTTCTGAGTGATATAAGGTCGTTAGCAAAACCTTAATGGGGACAAGGGTTGCAGCATTGGACCCCTATTTAGGGAATCTATTCCAAAAGGAAAAGGTATGATGTTTCTTGCAAGTGACATAAAGATTAATGAGGGATAGACAAATGCCCTTGCTCCAAAGTCAGCAAAAAATAGAAGGTTCTGTTTAAACTTTTCAAAATGAATTACAGTCAGGTGCTGACTATCAAGAAACAAAATGAAATCTGAGTTGAAGAGTCTGGAATTATTCTCTGGGTCTTTCCCCGAGCCTGTCACTCTTTTCTATGGATATGAATATTAAGGGATAACAGAGTCTGCAAATCTACTCATTCTGAGCTTGTGAGGCAAGCTGGGAACTCAAAAAAAACCACTAGGGAACTGCAAAGGTTGTTGGATATTTAGAAAATACTGGTATTTCAACCTGATTAATGGATGTAAAAGAGGAAAATCTTTTTGATTTTTACACCTTTTTTGCAGAGTCCGAATTTAACTCTAGGAGCTAGTAGAAGAAAGGATGAAAATATCTTTATGCATAGGACAAAGGCTGATTATTGGAAGGTACAAACACAGATTTATTTTTTTTAGCAAGGCAGTTAAGGCTCCATTTGAATTGTTTAGGCAAGATAATTTAATATTCATATGTTTGTCTTGCAAAACTGCAGACTGCGTTTGCATGGGTGCTACAAATATGCTGTGGAAAGGGGTCAGAACAGTTTCAGAAACATATAGTGAGACAAGTCAGAGGCAGGTAAGAATGAAAACCAAGTAATGATCCACTGCTGCTGTGTGTTTTTGAAGCAAACCACCAGAGCACTGTACACCACCTATTTGCTATGTTCCAGAATATGTTCTACAGGCTTTTTTTTTTCCCTAACCTTATTTTTAACTAATTTTATAGAGTCTATAAATGTACAAAGCCCTGGTGTTATTCGCAATATACACTGCTAGCAAGTTCCAAATGATTAGATCTCTTCTTTAAGGTGGAGTTAACATGTATCTGCCAAGACATATGGTCAAGTGTTGTACTGTTTGCAAAAGGCATTTTAAGCTGTTCTTACATTGCAAAATATTTTTTTAGTGTCATATTTTCAAATGAACAATTGTTTTCTTAAAAAAAAAAAAAAAAGTCAGTGCTGTTGAACACCATTTTCAAAATACAACTTATCATGGGAAACAAAAGATTACTCATTTTAGGAAACTCTTAAGCAGAAACAAGTGACCCAGCCAGCTCAAGACCATGCAGACAAGTTTTTTACAGAGAGCAAAACCAATAAATGCTCCCACAAATGACTTTGGAGAGAATTCTGAACATTTCTTTCCTTCCCTTCCCCTCTTTCCTCACCAAAGCAGTGTGCATCCTGACAAAAGAGAAACCACAGAATGTGCAGAATGTCAACAAGATCCTGGAATCTGATTCCCACTAGTTTTACTGGGCTCAGAGTCGGGTACTTTCTGCCCAGAAGACCAGACAATAGGTTCATTCCTTCTCCTGAAGAAGCAAAAAATGAGGCATTTCCTCCACATGTTCCCCTGACCCATCGCAGGGCATGCAGAGCATGTGGAGCTCACGACTTGCTGCTCACCCACGGCAGTGATCACACTGACCCGCTGTGTGCTGACTACTCCCACTGCATGCTCATTTAAACTTCACAGTCCTGTGAACATTCATTAAATCAATTGGGGACAGGTGGTTTTTGCATTGGAAACATGTGAAAACATGTGTTTTCTATGTTGCTTTTTATATGAAGGCTTGTGTCCAACAACCTAATTATTTTTATTTAAGTATTACATCACTCTCGCTAGTGCAAGCAGAGTGCCAGCACCTGCTCTTTGCTGCGCTCTCTAATGTTTTCTGTGTCCTCACCTATCTTCCAAAAGGAAGGGAGATCTTTCTCACCCTGAAAGAATTTACTGCATGTTCTCCATCTGTGCCACAGCAGACAGAAGTCAGTGTAATCAGCTCTTTGGCTACTGATGTTGACTGAAGGAACTCATGCTCCTGTACTCAAAATATTCATCTTAATTCCCTAAAGACATCCAAGAATGAATTGCTGCACATGAGCAATCACAGACCTTTTGACACCTTTCAACAGGACTTTCTCCAGATGACCTAACGGTCCCTTGTCTTCTAAAAAATCTGTGATGTTAGGAATGCTGATTTTTGTCAACATCTTGTGGAGAGAAAAATCCTAGACATAAAAAAAGATACATTCAATATTCTCTTGGTTTTCTGTAGCCACATTATTATTTGGAAAATCTCTCATATGAGGTCAGAAGACAAGGAGGAGTTAGTGATCTTATTCCTGCAGTGCCTGCCAGAGAACACCAGACCTAACGAACAAGGTAGGGTAGAGCTATGTGAAGGACTATTAACTTGTAATTTTAACTTGTAAAACTTTTAACTTGTAAAAAGACCCACCCAACCCCTCAGTTTCCATTCTTCCTTTTCTGGACATCATCATGTCTACCATCATTCTGCTCTTCCACCTTCAGTCACTCTTCAGTGTGCACCAGACTCCTTCCTGTACCAGCCTTCACTGCTGTGTCCCATGCTCTGCCTTGTTCCAGCAACTCCTGCACTCATGCTGGCAGCTTCTCTATCCCTGAGCTCCCTTTGCACTCATGTCTTCAGTTTTTCAGTCCTCCTTTTGTGTCTTGTTCTTGATGCATTTCATCTGTGTTTGATTTCAGCTACCATCTTTGGTTTCCTCGTTCCACTTTTCACTGTGATTTGTTTCCTTCTACCCAAGTTAAAATCTCATCATTTCTCTGGGATATCCCTCTTTATGGTGCCCAATAAATAAGTTGGATTTGATCTGGACTGCTCTCTCTTAATATCCTGGATCCAAGTTATCTTTGTTGGCACTTTCTGCACAACTTCTCTGACATATTCTTCTCCCAAGTAATTTGCTTGTTGAAGCTCTTCTCATTTGATTACAACACCCCTTTCTCTGGTCTAACTCTGTATCTCCTCTCACGCTTATTCTGAATGGTGCTGATTTTTCATCACATGGATCCCATCAATTTTTTTGCCTTCCTCCACTACCTTATATATTGTAGCAAGTAGCAGCAGTTTGCCTCTGCCTTCAGTGCCCTTCAAGGTTTCTTCCCTTTCCACCCATTTGCTGTTCATTTCCTCAAAAGCAGCTCCTGTTCCAGTTGGTCCAAGATGTCCATGTCCATAGCTGTCCTTTCATGCCAGATGTCTTTTCACCCACAGGTCTTGAGAAGCACTCTGCACACATTTGCAAAGCTGCTGACTTGTTCACCTTTCAAAATCTCCCTCAGAGTTCTCCTTTGACTGGATGACCACTGAAAACTTGATTGCACTTCGACTGTCCTGCTGGCACTCTTTCCCTGCACTTCCACACTTCTCTGCATCTATCTCTTGACTCTGAACTTTAAACTCTTTCCTTTATTTTTATTCTGCTTGTGCAGAGCCTTTCGCTGTGTACTCCTAATCCATGATTCCTAGAGGACATGTCAAGGCACTCAAGTAAGAGGGAACATGAATACCGCAATGAAGCCAAAACTCTTGGAAATCTTTGTGACTCAGGGTGTTCAGAATCTGAACCTAGCTCCAGCCACAAATTTTACACTTGGCCTGCAACTCTCTGTAAATCTCATACTGGAACATCCTTGAAATTAAGGGGTGGTGTTGGAATCTGCATCCAAATTTCACAGCTGTAGGTCACCTCTCAAACACGGATATTTGGAAGACAGTGAGGACTGTGCTGTAAGCAGCTACATCGGCGATGAGATATTGTTGCTGTTTTTTGCCGTCTGTGTTTTTGAAATGCTCGCTACAAGGACAGCTGTGAGGCAGATGCCGTTCTGAGTTCAGATGTGGAATGTTACGGGGTCACTCTGCTTACCTTATCATAAAAGAGCACTCGTTTTTGTGCTCTTCATGTACTGGAAAACAAGTCCATGACAAATACTGTATTGTGTGCAAGGGCTGGGGGTGGGGGAGAAGAAGGGAAGGGTATCTTGTCCTTAGGGGCTGCTGGTGCTAGGCACCGCAGAAGAAAGCCCTGTTTGTCAGCCACACTTAGAAATCCAGGGCCTGCATGCGGCACCTGCAGCAGCTTAAGGATGGCTCCCTGGGTGAGGAGCTGTGCTCCAGTGCCTGGCGTTTCTTGCCTGCCACGCAGAGCCAGGAGGAGTGGTGGAGCTAGACTACTGCAGGAGGGGAATCTGGGAGGTGCACAGCCTGATGGCATGGACCAAGGAATTCTCAGATGCTTTTGAAGGATTTCTGCAAGAGGCTGAATACAATGTGGTCCTAGCCTTCCGTCTGCGCTCTATGCATGCAAAAAATCATGTATCTTGGATAGGTGAAAGGGGATAGCTGTGTTACAGGGTGTTGATGCTGGTGTCAAAGATGGGCAAAGTGAGAGTTTGAATCTGGAAACTGGTTCTTGAGTATAGAAAGAGTAGAAGGAAAGCTCAGAGGTGGGATACAAACCGTCAGAAAGGAGCCAAGACTTGGTGCACATGAGGGGGGATGGGATGATAGAAAGGAAATGGTTTTGAAGCCTAAAAAGATGTGGCAGGAGGTGAACAAGGAAATCTAGGCTGGAAGATGGGCGCTCCTGTGGGGCTGGGGTCTGCCTGCAGGGGGTCTGGGCTGCAGGACAGGGGTGTGAGTGATGGTATGGCTGGCATGGGGAAGAAAGGCTTATAGCAGGGCCAAAGTTAGGTCAGGGAGAGGGGGAGAGAGACAGAAAAAGAGGAGAGGTGAAAAAGCCAGAAAGGAGCAATGCAGGAATTTTCTCCATCTGGCTCTTTTCTACACAGTGAATAAGCTTTCAAGCCTGTGTCTTTCTTCCCAGTGTCCCTGTGTCTTGGAAAACTGGGTTGAGCTATGTGAAGGAGGATAAGAGAGAGAGGATGGAAGAAGTCTTACAGCATTGGAATCTCACCAACTTGTCTGGGCAGCTGTTACTGCTGATTATGTATGCTGTACTCATGCATGCTACATTTCCCATGTTAGCTGCATGGTTTGGAGCCTGCCTTTGCAGACAAAGGTTTTAGGCTGTGTTCTTCCAACTTAGTGGCCTGCACAGTTTGTTACAGGAACAGCCACAGATTCCAAGGCACACGTTAAACACTGAAAAGGGAGACTCATAAGTGATTTCCTGTCTGCCTAATGTATCTGTCTACCTTTTGTGTTCATGTAGTTTCCTTCATGGTAGGGTCTTAGCACCTGTGTAAGTGGAATGCTAAACATACTTGGCACAGGCATCAGCATGGAAATATTGCCCATTGCCACATTTTACACACAGTTGCCAAGGAAAATACGGGGTCATATCCTGATGCTATTCAATGCACAGAACTCCTATTTGGAGTCAATGAGAGTCATGCATAAAAAAATCAATGGAAATATTTGACCCCTTTCAAGAGGAGCAGTCTGTGGTCCAAATTCCACTGTCTTTGTTGAGCACAGAAGATAAACCCCACATTTTTTCCTGGCTGTCCCTTTTTGCTAGCATGCCTTTTGGAATGTGCTTTTTCACCCCACTGTATCTACCTAGAATCATGAGATGGTTTTCAACAAAGATGCAGTGAAACCATCCAGGGTGGGGATGCCTGATTGGCCTTTTAAACACACTTATAAATATTATTGCTGATTATTCACATGTAAGCTCTTTGCATGGCATAATTTAAACTAGATTATAAAAATTCAGAAATAAAATAGAGGTGTTATTAAACATGTGGGGATACCATTGTTATACCCACAGGTAAAAATCACTGTCTGAAATCACCTCAGAGGGATGCAGACTGAAAGAAACTGCTAGTTTGGCTGGTGGTTTAGAGGATGTTCTATTGCTGAGCTACTAAATAAATCCCCTTTTGCCCTGCACTGCCTCCAGCAAGCCTTTAGCCTTCCCCACTCTGTCTTCCCCACACTGTTTCTCTATTTTTCCTCATAATCTCAGCCCTGATTCTCTTTTTCCCATTCTTCTGAATGTTGAAGTCACGACCTTTGTGGTTTATAGGCCACAAGAGACTGAGCTAAATGTGTTAGCACAGAGTCAAAACAAGTAATAGCTGGCCAATTAAATTAATAATCCATATTGTTACAATGTTTAACCACGGCTGTTTCCTCAGTGGTCTGTTTAAATCACAGCCAAGTCCTGACCTATTAAAATGAATAACTGGAATTATGAGAAACTCCATTTAATAAACACAGCAAGGAACGCAACACAATCGGTATGAAATATTTATTACCACTTTAAGCAGCAGCTAGTTGAGATTTAAGATTGGATTAATGAAGGGGTTTTAATTTCTGGCTAAGGCTAGAAAGCTTAAACCTGGAACATTTCCTCAATTTCCTGATATGGCTTTGCAATGGGCAAGATTTGAGATGGGAGCGCACAATTCGATTCATTCTTTCCCCTTGCAGAGCTCTCTCCAGACACGTTCGATGCAGAAGGAGATCAAAGCAAGCAGGCTCCAGACAAGTGGCTCAAGTGGCTTGAAAAAACTCTGGGGAATAAGGGCTGGAGCACTAGACATGAGCCTTTGGATTTTAAAATGAGCACTCCTGCCAACCGCCATCCTATAGAGAGCAATGTTAATGGAAGGCTGGTACGTTCCCAGTGACAACGGCTCGTGTGCATGCATTTTTTTGCAGTATGTCTCAGGGCTAGAGGAAGGGAGAAAAAAACCCTTCTCTCTGAAATTTGTCAGACAAAATCTCAAACTGGGAGCAAACCCTCATTGTTTCAAGTGGCCCAAGTATTGTTTTTCTTAAGTGTGGAACTACCAAGGTTTTGCTATTTTTATTCATGCTGCACATTCATCTTCAGGGTTTCCCCAGTTTACACAAAAGCAAATGCTCTTCTTTGATAGAAACTAAAATGTTGCCAGGATTGAAAAAGAGTCAACCATGGCCAAGCTCAAATGGGGATATTATTTTCCTTTTATTTTCTACTTCTTATGATGTAGTAACACTGAGAAGGTTAATAATATGCAAATCCTGGCACAATGGAGCTGTCTGGAGGTACAATGTCAAGGGGCCATCTAATAATTGCTCTGGGCTACACAGGCACCTGGAGCATCTTCTCTGTGACAATGGATCCTCCTCACCATTTCCACCATAATGGTTCCACACCATAAACCACACCCTGGGTTGTGTCAAAAGAAATGTAGCTAGCAGGTTTTGGGAGGTGATTCTCCCCCTTTGCTCTTGTGAGACTCCACCTGGATTGCTGCATCCATCTCTGGGGCCCCCAACCTAAGAAGGATGGGGACTTGATGGAGTGAATTGAGAGGAGGCCACAAAGATGATCAGAGGACTGGACAACCTCCGCTGTGAAGACAGGCTGAAAGAGTTAGAGCTGACCAGCCTGGAGAAGAGAAGGCTCCAGGGAAACCTGAGAGCACCTTCTAGTACCTAAAGGGGCTGCAAGAGAGCTGGAGAGGGACATTTTTACAGATGTATGTAGTGATAGGACAAGGGGGAATGGCTTCAAACTGAAAAGGGGTAAGTTTTAGATATTAGGAGGAAATTCTTCCCTGTGAGGGTGGTGAGCCACTCACTTGCAGAGTTTGCCTGTCTGAGAAGTTGTGGATGACCCATCCCTGGGAGTATTCAAGGCCAGGTTGGATGAGTCTTTGAGCAGCCTGGTCCAATGGAAGGTGTCCGTGCCCATGGCAGGGGGTTGGAACCAGATGGTCTTTAAGGTCCTTTCCAACTCAAACAATTCTGTGATTCATCAGGAAGGCACTGATGCATTAAACCACTGCCCTAATTTGCGTAAATACCGACTGCTGCCATTGCCTCCAAGGATCTCATTTTCAGCATGTGCTGTGATGATACCAGGAATCATACATATTTTCTCCTCACCTCCCTCTTTTGATTCTTAATTAATAGACCCAGCCTGAGAGCTCTAGAGGCGGAAAGATTTTGTACAGCTGTAGACAGCAGGGCTATAGATGAAGCAAAGTCTTCCACACTCTTCCTATAACACATTTGAGCCCAAAGCTGGCAGGACCCATGACTTGGGGTAACACAGCTTCAACACCAATTTTGCCTGAAGGGTAAGAGTGGCTACCAAAACCCTTTGCCTCTCATGCTGACAGCCTCATCTATGGCCCTGATTCCATCATCAGATCCTTCATTTGCACAGGGTGGTAGACAAGCATTTCACCATGTTCTCAGCATATGCTTGTCCCATACATTGCAGTGGTCAACAGGGGGATTTTTCCTGGCCACTATTTCCTGGTTCCAGCCAGCTGAAGACATCTGTGGAGCAGCATCAGACTTCAGAGACTGAGTGAAGCCTGGCTGCCAGGCTTGCTGAGCCTCTGCAATGCACAGCAGCCAAGAAGACGAGCCTGGCAGTCGCTAGAGAACCAATGGCAAAGACAGGTCAGAACCCGAAATTTCTGTGTGATTTCTCTTTTTCTTGGATTTCTGTTGTGAAATATATTCACATGAATGAATTAACTTGGGATATTCCCAATGGAATATTAACTGGATCTTCAGGGTTTTTTTAGCTAGATTCCAGTGTTGTAACTATCTTCACTTCTCTGTATTGTCAATGAAAGTAGTTTTGCTTCCCCATGTGTTTTTTTGTGTAAGGACATAAGAAATTAAAGGAATGTCTCTGGGCCTAAGGGAATGAAGTCCCTCCTTCATGAGAAAACAACACCTTAGGCACTTCCCTGCTGCCTTTTGTAAACATCCTTGTGCATGCGAGTGCTGCTGTGCTTGCACACAAGGTACAGGGCAAGCAGCAGTGCTGCATGTCCAGGAACACGTAGCAAGTTATTTATGGCCTAAACTGTAGGAAAAAACCGGTGTAAATGGATGTGACATGGCTCAGATAGGTCTTCAGAGTCACAGGCCCTTGCCCTGTGTGAATGGGGACAGCCCTGCCAACAGAAGTGAACTTTGGCTCATCTGGGTGCATCTGGGCCAGCTGCCTGTTGGAGAGAGAAGGGGCAGCAAGCTTTTAGCCAGAGGCTGGCACAGACAGGCTCCGCTGCCCTGATATCTCCTCAACTTGCAGGAATCTCATGAAAATCTGACAGCCATTATACTTTCCAGGACCAGAAAGTAAAATTGGGGATCTTTGTGCTATCTCACTGCACTTCCATTGGTTTATCCTGTGTCTTTCTAAGTCTTTAGGCTTCATTTCACATTGTTGTCTCTTGCTATTCTTTCTACAGTTTCCTTCAAGGCTCCCTCCAGAAAGAAGGGCACAGCCATCCAAGAGGTTAAAAAAGAGCAATTCTTGGACCTTGTCTTGGACTTGTAGCATGCTCAAGTCCTCAGAAAGCCCTTAAATATTGCTCATGTACCCCATACATAATTTTTAGTCTGGGTTTATGTACCTGCTCTCAGCCTAGCCTTCCCCCAGCAGGTCACCATCTCTCCTTGTGCATCACCACCTCTACATCTCAGCTGATTGCCCCTTCCCCAGTTTCACATGGAATGAGATGAGGTAAAAAAAGCAATTTTAATGTTATGACCTTGTTTGTTGGCCTTGCTCCACCTGGCGCAGGTGCCAGAGGGGTCCCACTGGCATTTTAGATACTGTGGGTGGTTGTCCTGTACCTCACAGTTGTACCCAGGCAGTCCCTGTGACCCCTCACAAGTTTGATGGATGGCCCACGCAGACAAAGGGACTTTCCCAAGACTTTGCAGTGGACACAGCAGCCTGGGACCTCCCTCATCTCAGAGTCTCTTCCACAGTCCTGCAAACCATGGTCTTTCCCAGCATGCTTCAAAATCACAGAGCTCTAGGGAATGGAAAAATTATATGTAGGGCAGATTTCCTGGAAGACATAAATTGTTGGTTTTATTTAGGCATTTAGTAGAATTGCCATGAGAAATGAGAATCTACTGGGAAGCTTTGCAGGGAAATGCATGTGTGAAATTTCCCCGAGCAAAGACCCTGTCCAAGTGAGGATAGTTTTTCTCAGCTTCCCTCTGCTGCTCACACTGAGTATCTTCCACTAGAGCATGTTGTTCTGGACAGCAACACTAGCACCCCCATGCAGAAGCTGCTGGGGTCCTGAACGCGATATTTTAGAAATCTCATCTCCATAGGGCTGCGGGATATGATGCTTAAAATATCTGTGGTGGCTGGAATGAGGTCTCCTAACTCTGGCCAGCCCAAGGGAGTCAGCAGTGGGAAGGATGCCTTGCAGCATTGCTCCAGAGCAGAGAGGGAGCCTGAGAACTCTCTGCCTGGCCACATTGGCTTTGTGTGAGTTGTTCTGAAGTTTTGTGAAGACAGTGACTGGATAATTAGTGACGTAAGGTTTTGGTCGTTAGTGGACATTAGTAACAAGGCAAAATCAGGTCTCGTGCTTGAATCCCAAATCAGTTTTCTAAGGTGATAGACAAAACACCTGGGCTTGACCACAATGTTGGTTCCCAAGCCACTGTGATGCCCCTCATCTCAGCAGTGGAGGACCAGTCATGTGGCAACTTGAATTTATGCTGTGTCTCCTATCATCCTTCAATGATTTTCCCTCACCTTTAGTATGAAATTTCTAAGAAAGCAAAGTTTATCTGATTCAATTTGGATATGAAGTGTTTCAGAGTCCTCACTACCAACACATTGTCCTGGTTTGCTTGTTGTAAATAAGCTTAATGGAAACATAAAAGGCCGGTCAGAGCAAAAGAAAATGAAAAGGAAAACTGTAAAAAGTAATGAAAAAAATAATCTGACCCACATAATTTAAAGATAAATATTGTTATTTAATTCCACAGTTCTCCTTTGGAGTGTGATAGCATAGATGTTGTCATTTTTTAAAGGAAGCAATATGACATTGCATTTAATTTCCTCTGAAAGAAGACAATCCGGCTTACCAAATATAGCCTGACAAAGAAAAATAGAAATTTCCTGATCAAAGATCCAAGAGTGCAGTGCTCCACCTTAAATCCCTCCCACCTATTAGGTCCCCCTTTAGACAAGACAGAGAAACAAATTTCTCACACATCAATGATGCCTCCATAATCAATTTCAAATAGCCCCTTGCATAGGGATGCAAATCTTAGCTTTCTCTTAATAAAGCCTTTTAGAAGATGGATGTACTGATCTGATATTATTAAACGAAAAGTGGTCTCTTTTTAATCTAGAGATGCAGGGGCGTTAGTAACAGAGTGAATCAAAGGCCTGGTCTCTTTCTCTTCCTAATTATCAATAGTGTTTTATAATCTTATTAATATTGATACACAGTATACTGAAGATCTGTTAACGTATAATGTATGTGGAGGATAATTAACGAGATCCGAGTCAGATCAATCGCCTATTTGACAGAAAACGGTGTGTGGCTTATAAATTATACATATGCTAGGTATGGCTAGAAATGTTTAAAGTTTCAGTCCAATCCTTCCAGTACAGCACTGGGAAAACTGATGAACTTAAAGGCACAGTCCCTTGCCTGTTAGGTTTATACTGTACACTCAGAGGAATAACTCTTATTTAAAAATCAAAGAGTTCCATTAACTGCCAAGATCTCAAAGCAGCACAGAAAACACACCTTCTCCTTGTGAAGTGCAGCTAAACAAAAGGCAAAATCTTGTAAGAAAAAGGATGATTAATAAAAGTGAGGTAATTTTTCTTTTGATTTTTGAGAGGAGGTAGCTTGCAGGATGTTCCAAATGACAGAAATGATCCCACATCTTCACACTGGCCTTTAACAAGGTTAGACTTGCTAGTGCAGTAAATACAATTAATAATCCCAATTAATATTGCATGTTTTGGTAGGTTTGAGAGCATGAAAGCTTTCCACAGATTACTCTTCACTCCCCAAAGCAGACACGGCGTGATGAGACGAAGGGATGGAAATGTGGAAATAAAACTTTCCTTTTTTGTTGTTGCAGAGCTCCTGATAAGCATGGGGCTGAGATGAAAGGAGATGTCAGGTTTAACAAAAATAACATATTATTATTATTAATAATTTACCTCAAGGGTATGACCCAGTGCAATAATGACTGCTTGAGGCTGTGAAACTTCACCAACATTTTGAAAATGGCTCAGACTTATTCAGCTTTTCCACAGTGGGCCTTGGGGCACACTTAGCTGTGGTGTGGGGAGATCCAATTCCCAAGGTGGAGAGGCAGCATTGGTCCCTTGTGTTTCATGTAGGAAGGCTTGAATCAGATTAAATAGGCAGAAATTCAGCTTCCTCTGGAGTCAATCTTCTACTGACATCAGTGGGAGCTTTGCTTGCGAAAAAATACAGGCAGTGCCATGCCAGATCATGCTTGAGACGGGCTATACTTCATCAAGTGGCCTCTCTTGCTGGAATCAGCACCCAGCGCTGTGGAGAAAGACATGAGATGGGGCTGTACTCATCCTTGGTGTGGATAAATTTCCTCCTAGCATGTCCCAGACTGTGCCCATCACTGGAAAATGCAGGGAGGACAGAGTTTGTGGCTGCACTCATCTTGGCTGCTTTCAACAGCACATGCCTCACAAACCTGCCTCACAAGAAATTTTTCAATAGGTATCTTTGGGTCAGAACCTTGTTTCACCTTAGCTCTGAAAGCAAATTGTTTATCCACAAAGCCACACTTCAGGGGATTTTTGTTTGTTGGTTTGGTTTGGTTTGGTTTCCTTTTTTCTCCATGAACCACTATATAAGCAGTATGCCTGTACAAATACCCTACTATTTTGAAGCAATCATCTTAGTGGCACTCATGACAACATGACAGGCACCAAACCTGTCCCTAAACACAGCCTTTTTTGAAGTTAGAGATTCAAATCCACCCAATTTACCCCTGGAAGCTGAATGATCCTCAGCAGCATTACCAAAAAACGAGTTTGCAGAAGCTGACAGTTCATTTGTAATTAAGCCTTAAACATATGACTACGTGTGACCTTGTATTTGTTGCAACAGAAGCCCTGATGGGCAGACAGGAGTCCCAAGCTGGCTACGAGTGGCAATACCCGGATACCGCAAGACTGCCCGATGGAGACTCTTAGAATTAGCAAAACTTTTCCTGAGTCATCCTTTGTACAGCCCTTGTGGGGCCATCTCAATCAAAGCGTCCAGCCCGCCTGTGGTGTGGTGAGTAAAAGACTTGCCTTGTTAAGGTAAGTGGGGGAAAATTGTCCTGTGCTTTGCCAGGTGAAGTGTTAAGTACAGGATCCATCTCAGGGAAGGGCAGGAAAGGCTTTCTAGATTACAAAGGCCATTACTTAATAGCCATGCTGTCCCTTGAGCCAAGGTTTAAAGTAAATTATTTAAATTATAATATTATGCCCTTTCCCCTGAGAGGTTCATAGGGCTGCACTAGCATGAATGAGTGAATGCTCACAGCCTCCAGATGAGGCAGCCGTGGCATTAAGGAGCTCAGGTCTGAGTGCTCAAAATGGCCATAACATCAGAAAAAGTGGACCCCAAACCAAAAGCAGCAACAGTTTTGATACAAGTGAATTCCTCACAGTCTCTCAAGATGAGTCAGTAGCTAAATCAGGTAAAACTGCTCTAGTCTCCTGACTACCCAGCTCTGTGTTTGAACCATTAGACTCATGCTTCCTTTTGTCCATTAGTGGCTTCATTTCTGTCTCATAGCATTAATTCAGGTTATGTTGCTTGCAGTGTTCCATATAAATGAGCTTAAGACCGCACAGGTTCACAGGAATCAGTGCGGTCAGGAAATGCTATTTTCTCTCTCTCACACCTTCTCATAAAGGATCCACTGGAAGATTTTTAATTGTGTCTTGTACCCTGATCCAGGCATTGGTGTGGTCACAACCTGGACAGACTCTGGGCTTACGTGTCCCCTCAGTCTGCTTCCCTGTCATTCTCTCCAAGCTGCCTTCATTCTCATTTTACACTTACCTTTCGTTCCACTTTCTTGACACATCTTAGCCTTGGTTAACTATATTGAAAAAATATGTCAAAAATATTCTTAACTGGAAGTCAAAACTGCTTCTCCACGTAAGTGCTCTAATTATGCATCTTTGCTGAGTATTTCTCAATAGAAATTCAAGATCAGAAGTTTCCTTTTTGTCCCTATTTTCCCACAGACAGGGATATCCATTCACAAGCACTGTGACCACATTGCATTGTCCTCCACGATTTCCAAGTGGGAAAAAAAGGAAAAAGAAAAGAAAAAAAAATTAAATAAAATAAGAAGGAAAATAAAAGGAAGGGGGAAAAAAGTGCTATTTTTTCAGAGCCAGATCCCTGAAGCCTTGAAGGGAAGACTAAGGTTATCTCCTTTGGATATTCACTAGCTGATGCCAGGCCAGGAATCAGTCTTTAAGCAGCATTCCAGAGGACAAAACACAAGGAATTAACGTTAAAGACAGCAAGAAAACTGAGGTACAAATCAGCTCCAGGAAGAAACAAATTAACAGTTAGTAGGGAGCAGCAAGTTCAGATAGCGGGGAGCTGTTCTGGTTTGCAATGCCTGGAATGAAGACATCCCCCTCCTCCCCAAAACAGGCTCCAGCATGCCCATGGCTCAGCCTGTGAGATATTTATGGCCTAGCCAGCATCAGCCTGAGGCCATGCAAACGGAGCTATTGGATCCTATTTTGGAGAGACAGTTTCACAACACTGGCTTTTTTCATGCAAAATTGCGGATGTGTATGCATTTTATGCTTTTGGCTACAGAATCAGCCCTGGAGCAGGGAGACCTGGGTGCCACAGCTTAGCACGGACAGCTGAGCAGGGCCACCCTTCCCACACACCCTTCCCCACCAGTCTGGGGAGCCAGTCCCGTGATGGAAGGACTTGGGAGGTCAAGCTGGAGGCGGTAGGGGCAGACCGTGCTCCTTACCCGCAAGGGGAAGCTTTGGAGCAGCAGCCAGGCTCCCTGCATGGGCCTGGAGCTGCTTGTGAAGCTCTGAACGCCATCCCAAACTCGAAGCGTCAGCTGTCCAGGAGGAGTTTGTGGGGCCAAAGAGGTCAGCTCAGCAGCACTGTCTCTGCCCTGTCCTGCTCCTCCCCCTCTCCTGGATGCTCTAAATTACAGTTTAATGCTCATTACCAAGTCAGGGGGTGTTAATGAGCAAGGAAAAGGAGGACATTGAGTGCGTGGAGGCAGAGAGGAGAGGCAAGAGCTGCAAAGATGTGGCATCACCACGCCACCTCTGAGAGGCAGGAGGCCAAGCCTCAACATGTTGTGTCTCTGCCTTTTCACCCACGTGCTCTCCTCTCTCTGGCTGCCAAAAACAAGGACAAAGAGAGAAGACAAAGTCTGGAGCCAGTGGTCAGAGGGGTGCAGGGGCTGTAGCCACTGTAAAGTCCCCACCCTGCCAGGGGAGGACTCGTCACCCATGACGGATGGCTGCCTGAGTGTGCATTTTGCTTGCTCTTTCCTCAGCTAAAGCACGCTGAAAGGTCTCCCTGTCAAGGTTTTGTCAGAGGATGTCAAAGCACCAAAGTGACAGAGTGTGCGTCCTACCTCTAGGTGCCCCGATTTATATTCCATTACCTTTCTCAGTCTTTGTGATAATACGCCAGAATTTACACTTGAGTAGCTGAGGCCCTGGCACATTTCCCTGTCTGCCATTCTGTTGTGAATGGAGGTGGGAGTGGTGAAGCTTTCGTCAGCCAATGCTGCCCCAGTGAGAGTGGGGTGTGCCGGTGTTTTCACATCAAGTTTAGAACAAACTGGTGCCGCTTCCCGGTGTGTAAAAGTCCTCAGCGATTTTAAGTCGTTTAAGGTTGAAATGTTTTCCCCTCCTTAAAGAAACACTGTTTTACAATGAGATAAGTTTAATGGGAAGTCCATAAAGCAGACTTAAGCACCTTGGCAAAATCCAAGGGTAAAACACACAGGTAGTAAATGGTTTGCAGATTGCATCATTTCCTGGAGCCCTTGGACAGAGTCTTTACATCTTCTTGGGTTCAAGCACTGTACAATTTCATTAAAATTTGGTTTTAAGGAGCTTTACCCAACCTGGAGCTAGACAGAGAAAGAAATTATTTTCAGAGAAGGGCTGTGTGTCCTGGCCATGACCTGGAGACTGACCCATCATTCCACATCATTTCAGGCCCTACACTCTGCATCAGCTTTGGAGGGAAATAAAGACACCAGCCTCCTTCATGCAGAGACACTTTATAAGCAACCTGGACTGCTCTAGCAAATACTAGTAGAGTGTATTAAAGATCCATGTCTTTCCCCCAGCTAGTGCAGTTAACTAAGAAGCTTTACTTATTGAGTAAAGGCAGAATTTTACAAAAATCTCATTTCCCAAGTAGGCAGCAAAGGAAGAGAGCAGAAATTTTAAAGGCCTCAGCACCCTGGGTGCTCACTGAAGACTAAGTCCTTTTGAGAATCTGACTGTTAAGGTGTCGCCATGGGAGTTAGCAGAAGTATTGAGCACTTGAGAAAAACAGACCTGAGTTTCATTGCCTGCAGGTATACTTACCTAGAGTTTTTTCTTAGGATAAGACTTCAAGAGAAAGTGGCTCTAACATAGTGGCTCACTGCTCTCTTCTTTCTTCCCCCCTCCCTTCTCACTCTTCAGTCAGGCAGCTCACTCAACCACTGGAACACTATTCACATTTATTGCCAGTTGAGTTTTCTACTCTGTGGTGGGCTTTTTTAAAGAAGTGCTGAGCCTGATGCAAGGGACATGGTGCAAAGGAAGGAGAGCTGGTACCAGGAAAATCTTCTAAGACTGTTGTTCACTGAAAGTTCATGCTCCTCCACCTTGCTGTGTGATCCCAGCAAAACACTGGAAGCAGCATGGCTGCAAAGATGGATGGCCATGGCAGCTCTGGTAACATCTGGACTGCTCTGAAAAGATGGAATAGATTTTGGATTCAAAAGTAGTTTTGAAAATGTAGCATCAGCAGAGAAAGAAAGACGTTTTCAAGTGATGTTAGTGATTTTACTTTAAAATCATATTATAGCCACTTATGTACAATATAGACACTATTTTGTTTCTCTTCCTTAGGTAGCTGTGGACTTGAGGGCAGATCAATTGTTTTCTGTCTTGAAATCCACACAGAACCAAAATAATGATTTTTTTCAGTCACTTTCCAAATGCCCTGTTTTAGGGAAAGCTGCAAATGCCCCACAGCATCTTCAAGTTAATTTAAACACTAGCAATTTCTCTCTTACTAGCAAGGCCAGAAAATAAGAAGTTAACGCAACAGTCATCTTTTTCTAGCTGTTTTGCCACTCTTTTAATCCTCCCCCCCATCTTTTCCAATCCTTGAGGGAAGCAGATGAGCTTTCAGCATGCCTGGAGGTTCCTGTAGATATATATTTGTACAAACACATTCACTGGAACCTTTGCTCTCCTCTAATCCATGCGGGTCATGGTGAACATACAAACCCCAGCCACCTTGTCCCTCAGCAAAGATTTACTAGTCAATGCAGAGTGAAGACACTGTGGTTAAAGGCTACATTGACCTCTTGAAAGGTGTTACAGAGTATTCACTCATCTCCTGTGAAGTATTATCATAAATAAATGGCAGCACAGAAATGAACAAAGCACATTTCATGTCTTAATACATAAATCCATTTATTATACAAATTGCAGGAGTTACTGTAACCAGCTGACTCATTGAAAAATGCAGTACAGTTTTGGAAGATAAACTTCTAATTAAATATTGTGTATTACACACATAGATACTGAGTTACCAAACTTAATGCACGTATCCAAATGTTATCTCGTAATAACTGCAAAGCCACAGATAAATCATTTTATCATGCACCTTTGCCTTCATGTGTTTTGCTGTTTTCCAAGGGTTCAATCTTATCCCTATACACTTTACCAGCACTGGAGCTTTGAACTTTTGAAAAGAAAGAGGGAAATTATGGCTGTTATGCAAATCAGAATCAGTGAGAAAATGCACTTAAATTTAAGGTGCAGGGTGGGGCAGAATGTGAGTGAATCCTTAAAAGCCCTCAAGTACCACAGCTACAAATGAAAATTTTTCAAACCTGTCCCAGGATTAAGAACTCTAACCCTCTAAATTTCAAGGGGAAAAAATGTGCACGTACATCGTGATATCTGTGAAATGAGATTGTGAGTTCTGCAGTACACAGTTTGATTTTCTTTTTCACTTTTACTGCAACTTTGGCCAACTCACTTGGACTTGCCAGCTAAAGTCCTGAAAGCACTCACACTTGTGTCTATTTTACAATCCTGTGGCTAATCCCTTTGAAATCTTGGGATCTACCTGCTTCTTGTAAAGCAGAGTGTGTATGTGTAGGAAGGTCTAAACATTTATGTGACTACTGACAGGAGCTTCGTTACCACTTGAAGATACCAAGCTCTTGGTGAAGGTGGTCAGACACTGGAGAAAGGTGTCAAGAGAGACTATGGCAGCTCCATCCCTGGAAATAACCAACCCCTTGGGCAACCTGCTGTAGCTGACTCTGCTCTGAAAGGACGATCTGTAGAGATGCCCATTCAGCAATGATGTGATCCGTGCGTGCTTCAGGACTAAAATGAGATTAAGAATCTGTATGCTGAAAATTGCTGCAGTGTTACACACAGCAAAATAATACAATGAGAATGGTGCAACACACATTGCAATGTTTCTCTCCTTTGAAAGTCAGTGATTGATGTATGGCTGTTAGAAAGAGGTGTTTTTTTAAAAAGTCAACACAGTCTCTCAAATACTTTTCTTGAGCTTTTTAGATCTCCTTTTCCTTAATGCGCTCAAATGCTAAGCACCATTCCAAATTCATGTCAATATATCTATTGACATCTTTCTTGCTGTTTTCCTCTTCTTCTATTCTCTGTGGTATCAGTCCTGCCAACTGCTCCTGAGATCTTTGGTTATGATCTAGCAAAGCCCTTAAGCACACGCTTAACTTTAAGAATGCAAACAGTCTTTGTGAATTCAGCAGGACATTTCCTTTAACTGCTTCTCTGGGCTGCAGCCAGAGTTCTCAGTGTTCTATATACAGATCGAAATATAATAATTCACACACAGTTAGTTAGAAAATCACTGTAGAGCGTGAAATAAATTGGAACAGATTTTTCCCAGTCTTTTCACAGAATCTGGCCATAAAACACTAAAAAAATTCTACCAGCTCTGGGTGTAGTTTATAAATTAACAGAATTTGATTCATCAACATATGTCATGGAAAATATCTGTTTTATACACAAAGTTACTTTCACATGCATATATTTTTTCTTCGTCTCCTTCTCCCTCTCATGCACGCACACACACACACACACACACACACACTTAGGAGACTTAGGCCCTCTTGACTGTATCTTACTGTGTTCCTCAGCAAATGTCATTACTTACAGCTTCCTCTAAAGTTCAAAAAATCAGCGCAAATTGCTAGGTAAAAGTTCATGATACTTTAAGCTCTTAAAAGACATTTTGGGGAAGCTGTACAGAAGTTTACCAGCACGCTGCAGATAAGCACAAACCAGGCAGAGGTGCAAACACAAGACCAGTCCAGCACGGTCAGGCCAAAGGTCTGAGTTCTTGCTATACAAGGTGCCCAGATAAGGGCACAAGAACAGGGCAAATGCATCGTGACATTTATATATCCCAAGTTTATTTGCTCAGCTTCCAGCAGCTCAGGTCTTTCCAAGACTGAATGGCATATCAAGATTGACTGGTACATTAATTTTTTTAATGCTTTTAATTCCATTACTTTATCTAGTCTCTTTTTTTCATCTGTGTAAACTCCTGGTACTCACAAAATCCTGTGCCAAGAAGTTTCACAACTTGCTCCAGTCTGTATTCTGGGAAGGAGTACCACAAAACACTTGTAATTTTTTGTGAACATACTACTCGCTTGTCTCATGCAAGAACTAGGGGCAGCAAAAAAACCAGCAGTTTCTTATTTGCCTTCCATGTGCCATTCATGATTTTATATTCTACTATAACATCCCCCTCTACCAGTCTTTTCTTAGCTGAAAAATCCTCCTCCATCTAATCACTCTCCTGTAACATCTTTTGTACAGAGGAAGGGCTGATGTGCTGGAAGAGGCAAGCTGTCTGCTCCAACAAGGTGCTTCCAGGGGAATTGGAACTCCCAGGCTAATGAGACCTGGGCCAAGAGATTCTGCTAAGTTGTGATTGCTTAAACTTTTGCATTGAGGTAATAACACCTCCTTGTGCATTCACTAAAGTCTACATGCAGCTAGTTGTGAGCTGTAAAATAATGTCATGCATGAATGGCTAAAGCAAACCATCCTTTATTTTTACTGCTAAAACAAGACAATTCTTAAGTGAAGAAAAAGAAAATGTTCATGGGAAGCATTCTGCTGGTTCCAAGAATCAATGTTTGTGGCTGTCTTTTTGTATCATTTAAGACACAGCAGTGGCAGATTGAAAGGTGGAGGTGAGGCCAGTTTCTTCCTTGAAATATTTAATTAAAATTTCCTTTGTAGGTTTTTGCACAGTTTGCAGGTGTACATGTGTGTCTTAATTCATTGTACACTACCCTAAGATTTAGGCAGAACTGCCCAACAAACTACATGACTACTAAAAAAATTATTTATGCAGTTTAGAATAAAAACTGAAAGCAGCAAAATAAATTAACAACAACAAAAAAACCCCCAGCTTTTATATGCCATGCTAAAATTTCTTTTAGCTGAGAATTGTGCATATTCAAGACTGCAAGGTTACCTCCAGCTCTGAGAGCTGATATTCACACCTGCTTCCAGATGTGTCTTCTCTTCTGATATAGACACTTATTGTTAACCTGCTTTGCATTTCTCATAAACTGTACTTATTGCTGCATTTGTTCCCACAGCATTCCTTCATGTTTGAAAGGTGTAAATCTCATATTCCTGCTATAATGTTTTAAGACCATGAGATGTGTCACCAAAATGCCTAGAAAAACAGAGGCCAATGCACTGCTTTTATTTGCAAGAGTGTTGCCTTATGTACCTCAGTTAATCCAGCACTAAAATGGAATGAAATCTTGACTCCATGAATGCCAGCAGCAAAACTCACTGACATCAAGGATGTTGGGAATCTACTGACTTCTGCCTGTCAAGTGTTGAAAATCTGTCTGAGCTGATGTCTGTAAAATAAGACATGAGATAGAAACCCAAGGATTCAACCTCAAAACTTGGTGCTGCTCTATGGGAATCTGTAACTCTCACAAAGTGTCTCCTAATGGACATTCTTTCTTCTTGTTTTTCTTGGCTGCTGTTGAGTGTTTCTGGTGTGCCCAAGCAGGGCGAGCACTGGCCGTGCATCCAAATGTACCAGGTACAGTGCGTCTGTACTGGGATGTTAATGAATGTTGGCATCAGGGGACTGGCAAGGGAAGAGCCCTGTAAGAAAAGCCTTTTATTTCAAAAAGTTCTTCAGTGCCCCGTGGCTGAGGGACAGAGTTTAATGTATGTTCACTGGGTTGCAGAATTTCTCACCACCGTGCCTGAGAATTTGTGTCCCCTCAAAATTGTTGAGGTAAAATTTGCACAATGGTCTGGAAGTGTCCAAAACATTAGAGGTACCGCTGGTATCCACTCTACACCCTCCAACACCTGAGAAAGCAGCTAAATGCGCTCAGCTGAATGTGAGTCTCTGGGCTAAGTCTTGGCTGTTCAACATGAACAAAATCTCATCAGTTTTTGTTTTCAACTTCACCTTAATTTCTGAAGTTAAAACACAAACAGTGTTGCTACCCTCTGTTTTAGCTTGGCTCTGCTTCCTTTGTGCAATGTATAAATACAAATATATTTTTTTTGCTTCATCTCTTGCATTAGGAGATGTACTACAAATGTTATATACTGAGAGGTAGCAACACAAAGGTAACAGTGGGCAGCACAGATAGAATTCCTACAAGACTCCAGACCAGACCAGACTCAGTGTCATTAACTCTCGTTAGCACTTGGAGCTCAGACAATGGCACATTTGAAGTACATGGGTGGCTTCAATCCATTTCCTAGTGGGCAAATGTCCACCTGACAAAAGCACCGCTAGCATTGGCAGAGTGTGGAGCGCTGGCAGCTCACCCGGAGCAGTCCATGGATAGGAACCCACGACAGGGACACTCTCATGTTTCCAGAAGAATGTTTCCAAGGCAGGTTTGTGACAATCTGATGGGAAGCCAAGTGTCCTGCCACTTGGCCTGTACTGCCAAGGTGTTAGCATGGCACCGTTCCCATTCCCTAAAGACACGTTTAATCTTTGACAAGGCACAGTGTTTGATAGCAGAGTTGTTTACATTTGCATGTGCTCAGCTGAGCCGAGGTGTGCTTCACTGTCAGTGCCACATCACTCACTCAACAGGCTTTCAGGCAATTCTGGTAGTTTTGCTGCTGAATGGAGAGAAAAATGGACACATTTTAATCATTAAGCCCTATTTTCTTAGCGGTAGCTCTGCCCACAAAGATACTGTCTATGAAATCCTTTAGTCACAAGAAATAAAGTCAATGATTGATTTGTATTCTGCAATGCACCCTCTGGCTAAAACCAAGTTATAAGTACCAAATGGTTGAGACGGGGCTTGTGAAAGGGCAGTTATGTGAGTGGCACTAGAAGAAAAATGTTAATAAAGGGCAGTCCATTGAACTGAGGTTAAATACTTTCATACTTCTCAACCAACCCAGAAATGTCCCTGAATTCTCATTAAAAATGTTCTTCATAATCTGATACTTTACCTTATTAAGGAAGGGGGACCTTGATGATCAAGAAATATTACTTCCTTGAGGAGAAATAAAGGTAACAAGGATATAGTTTAAAAATCCTTTATTCTTCTCATTTTCTTTAATCATCTGTCTTGTCTTTTTGTTCATTTGTCTGGGCTTTATTTTATTTTTAGAGTTTAGTTGCTTTTTTAAAAGAGTGAACTTGAAGAAGTTCGGAGGCTTGTCCCTAGTTGTGTGCGGTCTTTTTTATGCTCCTGAGGCAGAGCCAAGCCAGGAGGACAGCCAGTCTTTCCACCGCTACACCATGCACCAGTCGCACCAGCAGCCCTGCTCAGCCTCTCTCTCCCAGCCCACAGCCCTCTGCAGCACTCCCCCAGCAGCAAAATCTACCCAAATAACTATTTGAGGCTTTGGGATTTTCCAGACTGGCCTTGAAGTCTCAGAGAAACACAACCCTGACAGGCACAGTCCACTAGACTCCTTTTCCAGGTTAAAAATGGCAAAAACCCCAATATACTGGGAAAAGACTTTTCAAAAGTTAGTAAATGCCTGTAGGTGTTTGAGGTTTGGGATGCCATCGAGTCTGGCCAATGAAGTGCTGGCTTGCAGGAGTTGATGCCAGGCAGAAAGCAGAAAACTTGGGTTTTACCCAGGTGATTGTGTGCCTCGCAGGTAGGACTGTGAACCTGGCACATGGTGTATCCTACAGCTGTGCCAGTTTTCAGCTGTGCCCCTGGGTACAACCTGGGCTTTGGAGTGCTTGGAGGATGCCAGTACCCTGTCTCTAATTTAAGCTCACAGAAAGTCCCAGGGAAGATTTCTCTGTGTTATCATTGCTGAGGGGAGTGACTGATAAAAATGGTGTGAATTGACAAGCCTGGTGTAAGGATGCACACTTGTTGGGAGAGGCCCTGCAATGGACACGGGGAGGTGCTTGAACGGAGATTCCCCCTCGGTGGCCTGCACAGCACTGACCTGATTCCACCAAAAAAGTGTTGCAAGGATGGTGTCTCCTTCCTTAGAAAGGAGTATCACATCTTTCTGCTGCATTAGGGAATAGCACAGATTTTAAACCGTATACCCTGATTTTAAACCATATACACGATAAGCCAACATTTGCTTTAAATTTTAACTTAGCATAAAATAGCACTTTTACAGGTGCATGAACCAATGCCCATTTAGTTACAGATGGCATGTTTGAAAGTCAGGGCACGTTTGATTCTGGACTTTTGTTTATAAACAGCTTAACCTTTTTTGTTTAGCAAATGCTAGGTTTCAAACAAGTCTGTCTGTATTGACTGAGTAGTGTTTTTTCTGTTACAGAAGTGTTTAATCCTGAGAAAACTCAGATCTGAAAACCTCTTCGTTGGCTGAAATGTTCAAAGATTTAACAAATTCAGCAAGTGGGAAAATTAATCTTTGAATAGAAGAAACAATCTGACAAAATAAGCCATAAAAGTAGGTGCCAGGTGTCGCAAGGAAGTTCTTAATGCAGCACTTGCTTAATGTATACTCAAAATGCATCCACTTTTGTTCGAAGATCCAACAAAACATATGAAATTGGGTTACACCAATTCTCTTGATCTATGAATCTTCCACTGTGTCAAAGATAATACACCAAACAAACTTACATGTAAATGGTGTGATAAAATGATCTACCGTATACATTATCATCCATTAATATTGTTGGGGCTAATGCATTTCATCTGTCATACACTTTGTTTTATATTATCCCCACCTTACTAAAAAAATACCATAAAATCTGCTGGGTTGACAGCCATGCAGGTTACCTGCTGGGAAGCAAAAGTCCAAGGACGCTGTTTCCTGTCACTGTTTTGCCCACAGCCGCAGGTGGAGAAGGAAGCAGCGCAGTCGGGTTGTGAGGAAAGGTGTGCCCTGCTCTGGGCACTGCCACTGTCCTTTGGACATGTCACTTCATTTCTTTGTGCTCATCTTCCTCTTCCACTGAGTGTGTTTGCAAATAAGTGGAGCTGCACCTGTTCTCACAGTAACCAGTGTGACATACCCCACACTTTGCAGAAGCCTCTGGGCTCTGTAGTATAGCATAGTAAGTGAAAAAATAACAATTCATAATAAGATGAGAGACTCTGAGATCACTCTGACCTTGAATTCTCTACTGTCTTTTAACAGAGAGAGGGTGAAATTGGATAGAAACAGCCCCCTCATTTTGTGTAGAGCCACCAATGACCCAGGCTGCATTTGAACCACAGCCCTAGAGGCAAAAGGCTTTGTGTCTCATTGCCAATTCACAGCAAGAACATAACTTGAGCCCACACACTAATGCTAAGCAAGGGCTGAGTGTTACTAATCCTTGTTCACATATCTACACCTATTAAAATCACATGTGTGAAGGTTTGCAGGACTTGTTCCTTTACTGTAATGATTGGGCCTTTCATAATGTGTTCTTAAATAAAAAAAAAATTAACTGCAAAAAAAAAAAAAAGGAAAAGAAAAAGAAAGAAAAAGACAAATGCAAGAACAATATGTGGCTTTCTTCCTCAGACATACTGTGCTGAATGGCGTTGTTTGGCTTAAACTGAAGCATGTTTTTAGAAGGCTGAGAAGAATGTTTAGACATAATGATTTAAAAGACTCATTATCGCAGGTGCTGCACTTTATTCTCCGGTCCATTCTTATTGCCAGAAAATCACCTCCACAAAGGCTGCCTGGCAGTGTCCCTCCCACTGGAATGCTTGCCCTTCTCCCTGGCTGCATAATGTGTGGAGGGCAGGATTATCCATCTCACTAACCATCCCTCTCGGCCCACGGGCTCCAGGATGATGGGGGAAATCTACTTGGATAAGATCTTTCAGATTCTGACTTTCAATGACCCTGTGACAGCACAAGATATAAAACTGCTGCTTTTTAAAATGCCAGGTAGTTTCTTTCAGCTGCTAACAGATTTCCTCATTCCTGACAGAATTTATAAGCATATGTTATAGTTCTTTTTTCTTCATGTAAGTTATGGGTATCAGTCCTGAAAACCTTAAAGAATTCTCTTGAAAGACCATTTTATCCCTCCTGATGTTTGCATCCCCATGGACAATGTGTTTCACAAGGGAGACCAAGTGGAGTGAGGGAAGCTGAGAATGCTTTAAAAGAAATAATCTCTGATATTTTCAGCCAATGACAGCAGCCAGTGGTGAGCAAGGAAACTTGTTTGTCCAGTGCTTTTGTGAGTACAGCCACAGTGTTCATAACTTGTGTGTTAGAACTGCAATTGCTCATGATATAACTTTCAGCCCTTTACTGATACCTGTGCAATCATGCAAAATAAATCTCTTAATTGTCATCTTTCATGTAATTTTTTTTTTTCCCTGATGCTGATGGGAAATTATTCCAGATAAATCACACCTGTCTGGAAGTTAAACAGCTTGAAATGTAAAATGCCAGGATTTCTTCTCCTATGCTTTCTGTACCCATCATTCCAGTCTTACTTCTTTCACTTCCATTCTTTGATCCATTGTTTTTCTAGCATGAACTCCTATCACCACTTCAATATCTTCACATATCCAGGATCTCGGTGATGTCTTTTAAAAAGTCATCTGCAAAATGATATTTTTTGGCTATTGCTATAAAATCACAGCTTCTGAAACCCAGTGGTCTGTGGGGCATGGATGGAGGCTCTGTTTGGGAGATGTCCAGTCATGTCATTCCAACTCCAAGATGTCACTTCTCAAAGTTCCTAGAGGCAGCCAGTTTTTTTGTCAGAAGAAAAGAGAACAAAGTGTTTAGGTTTAAAATATATCATTATTTTACTACTGCTACTTTCTCACATAAGCAAATAGTGTATTTTTCATATGTTATGCTATTATGGCTAAGAGACGGTCTGTGCGGGATGAAATAAAAAAATAATGGTCCATGAAATCAGGCGTAGAAGGCAAAGTATCCACGGAGCAATATAAAAAATTTTTCCCATTGCATACAGACTGGGGAGCCCACAGTCATTCTTTATTCATACTTTCTATATCTGCTGTTGAAATTCTTTCATATAAGTGATACTATAGAAAGTGATGTGGCCTTCCATTGCCTTGTGCATATCACACTCAGTAAGAATAAAAGCACTTTGGTTTTATAAGGAAATAAAGATATAATGCAATGTGTATTAACATATGTGATCAAACTCAAGTAATCAAATTCAAGTCCTGGCAAGAAAAAATTCTGATCCTAAAACCAATAGTGCCAGGAAACCTCTCAAAAATCTTCACCCACCCTAACCGCCAACACCTGTGAGTCAGCATCAGTCCCCAACTGATGTCAAGTATCAAAAAATGCAACATATTTGTTGCATACACCTGTACTTTTCAGCTGAATTCCAGGAAAACCACCGCAGACTCCGCCAGATCAGGGCCAATCAAGGAGTTTGCTCCTGGTGCATCTCTAATGAGCTCTTGGGTGATGGGCTGCTGTGAGTCTGAATGGGCCTCTCAGTGCAGCGGTGAGCTCCCAGTTGATTTTCTGGTTTTAGTGAATACGTATTTTCATTTGAAGCCACTGCAAAAATTATTTCATGTTGAAAACAAGCATTCCTGGATCTTATAAACAAGCAGTATAAATAAAGAAGCCAGCCTTCAAGTGTGACTTTGTTCTAGAGAAACATTAAATGCAGTGCATCACACACTCACTCACAGTCATTCTCCCCTCCCTCTTCTTAATTTATACTTTCTTTTATTTGCAGGCTTTTAAAAAAGAATTACCCAGGAAAACACACTTTGCCATCAAACCAAAAGGAAAAAAAGTAACCCAATACTTCACTCAGAGGCTGGAAATGCTGTAGACAGAAATTGTTAAGTCCTTAACATATCAATCCAGAGTTGTATAATTCACATCCAGAGCTGCTAGCGAGTCACGGGGGGGGGTGACTTAATATGCTCCCCAAAGTCCATTATGTTATCCATATCCAGGAAGATATCTGTGCCAGGGTTTTCTTGAATCAAAGCGATGTCCACCATTCTTCAGCTGTGAGCCTGCTGAGATTTTTTTTTTTTCCAGTTTCTGGCAAATAGATATCTGGCTCTAGTACATGCCAGATTGATGCACTTTGTGACTGATCCCTTAATAATATTCAAGTCTCCTAGTCCCAGAACACAAAAGCTCAGCAACTGCACTGATATCTATCTCTGATATTTTTTGCTGATATAAAAAAAAAA
>VZTX01004625.1:0-11637 GCA_013400915.1 Pardalotus punctatus | reverse complement strand
GATGAAAAAAAAATCACTGCATGCTATATGTTGTGGGCTTTTTTTTTTTTTTTTTTTTTTTGGTGCTTGTTTGTAATATATGAAGAAAACTTAGAAATTGTAGTCAAAGCTATTTCTTCACTGCTTGTTTGCATTGCTAGTATAGGTCTTATCTTTCACAGCAGACTACATTGCCACTGGAGTGCTAAGAAGAAAAAAAAAAAGCAGGACACCCATTAAGTGAAGATCAGAAGTTGAACAAATTGGGAAGCTATTTTTCATGGAACTGTTAAAATCCTCTGGTTTTGCTTATTTGCTCTTAACCATAACCTTGTGAAATGTGCATTTCAGATTAAATCATTGTCAAAGTTTCAGCCCTTGTGCCCTTCCATCAGGACATGTGAGAGTTCCCCCTGCACATTCTGAGATAAGTCTGCACTATTTTTGTTAGGATAGTTCATGCATTCAGAGCGACTTGTTCCAGCGCAGATAAGGCAAGTGGTGCTTTATGATGTACGAGCTGGTCCTGCTGAAGTGTGTGTTACAACAGGCTAAGTATCACTTCCCTGTCTACACTGCCAATTTGGAGTAAATTTGGGGATTCTATTTAAGCTTTTGTAGAAAAAAAGAAAAAAAAAAGAAAAAGAAAAATATTTTACTAATCCTACACCAAGACGAACTCCTGCACAGAGATTCCCAAACTCTGCATAGGAGACCATTGGTAGGTCGGCTGGAGGATGGTGGGTCTGAACATGTTTATTTCCATTGTTGGTAAGATAAAATTGAGTTAAGATAAAATTAAGAGTAAAAGAAAAGGCAGTCAACAATATGCGCATTTTTTTCCGTAATAATTCTTCCAGTGGCTGTAACTGCAAGGGAAATAATGTGGTCTTAGCTGGAAAAGGAAAAGGGCTCAATATTTGCGAGTGGGAGAAGGGGTTCACAATGTAATCTCTGTGTGACCACAGCATTAGTAACACTAAACAAGCAGTGTGATGAGCAGTGGGACTTGGGCCGTCTGTTCTCCATGCACCTTGCCCCACGGATCCACTGCTCTCTGCCACCCACACTGCCCTCTCCCTATGGACCTTCCCTCCCATGGGTGCTAAACTGGACCTCTCTAACAGTCAATAAATTGGAGGAAATAAATATTGTTGATCTCTCCATCTCCTGTCACATTCAGCTGAAGTTAATCTATGGTTACAAATGCTACAGCATGATGAGGTGAGCTGCTTTTCTCCAGGAAGCCAAGATAAAAGAGGTGAGATTGTCAGCCAACAAAACTAGGGAAAGTTAAACTTCATATATCTCTCTGATGAAAAACAAGCATAATAAATCTTTTAGAAAGTAAAACAAAACAAGGGCGCTCTGTGTTGTTAAGAGAAGCAAATCCAGAAGGATTTTACAGAAACTTTTAAGAGTTCTGGTCAAAGCTATACTAGAATATCACATATTCTATTGAATTAACGTTGGTGCAAGTTCAAAAGACTGTATCTCCAATGTCACAATCTTGGCATTTCTCTTAAAACCAGAGTTCCTAGTTGTCTGTCTCTCAGAATCTCTGTGTTTTCTTTATTAAAAAAATTGAAATGTCTATCCATTAGACTTTATGGTCAAGATTTCAGCTATGGAATGCAAATAGGAGTATATTGTACAGTGGCTTAATACTCCAGACAATAAATTTAGAGTATACAAAGACATTATCTGTTGGCAGCTAGTAGCTTTTTCCTTCTAGAAGGTATCCTCATTAGAAGTGAAGTTCAAATTGTAGGGATATAAAACTTTTGTGTGTATTCTCTGTCAGTCCTTCAGGCACTGCAGTCAATGCAGCAAGTCAGCAGCAAGGTGAGTCACTGCACAGCAGGGACGTTTTAGCCTAGCTGGGATAAGCCACTGTTTGGGCCTGTTTATTAACTTTGCAGGGCACTCAGATGACCAGCTTAAGGCCAGGCAAGACAAAATATTCTGTGATATGTTACTGTTGCAGATAATCTTCAAATTTCTTTTTGCTGCCTTATCCTGCAATATGCAAAACATAAGCAGAAGCCTCTGCCTGTGGTGTCCCACTGCTGCCAAGGAGGAGAACATGAAGGCAAGAGAACCTGTTCAGTCATGGACCACAGAATTGCAGGGAAAGGAATGAAAGCTACTGGTGAGGAAAAGACAACACAAGATGATACTCTTTTATAGCATTATTTGGTTGGAACAAGAGAAAAATGAGTTTGAAATAGATTTGTGGTTCTTTTTTTGCCCTCTTTTTTTTTTTTTTTTTTCCCCAGAGAGGGTAATGAAAAACCGCTGGAATAAAATTTGCCTACAGTGGAAGGGGAGTTCTGACTTGAAATATTTAAAATCAGGTCAGATGTCTTTCTAAATGAAATATTGTAGCTCAGATAGAAATGACAGACTCATGGCAGGAACCACTTGTTGAAATTCAATGACCTCTGTAATACAGGACCTCAGAGCTGAAGATCGTAATAATCTCCTAAAAATCCTACTTTTATTTATTTGTATTAAAGTAGTGCTTAGATTCAAATAATATCTGCTTGCAGAAAAAAACCCTAACATATTCTTTAAAATTTTGTTGTGTTAAATCAAAACTAATATTGCTGTTTTCTGCTAAACATTGTAAGTATGTTTAGTAAAAATAGACAGTCATTGCCAAAAGAGCATATAATACCCATTTTCTAATATAAACAACTAGCTTTGTGCGCAACAAGAATCTCATGGACTTTGGTAACAGATTCATGCACATATGACCTAATTGGTGGAACAGGATTTCTGGGCATATCAAGTACCCAAGGCAGAGTAAAAACTCCCTGCATGTCCTGAGGTGGCTATAGGAGGTCATTGATGACAGCGCTTATTTGTCCAGACAAGAACAACTTAAGGTCTGATTCTGCAAGCTTTTGATTATCCTCCCAAAGAGAGTGGAGGTAGTTTGCCACTTGTCAGGTTTGAAATCAGCAGGAAGGAAGGAATTCATATTCCTACAAGATGGTAAATTGCTGTCTTGCCAACTTTCCTGTAATTGTCCTGTACTGCAACAGTCAATGTTTCAGTCATAAATCATTTAGCTCTAGTGCCACAGGAAAGTATGCAAAATGGGCTTCATGCACTATTTTAGCTATGTTCTCCACTCCTGCCTGGACATGGATTGCTTTAGGTCAGAGGGACAAAGAGAACGAGCCTGAGGACATGCGTATATTCACAACCATGTGCACAGTTTCCCCAGGTCTTTTAAGAACAGATTTCTTCAGTCTGGGCCACCAAAGAAATCTAGAGACCAATGTTATTCTATATATGTAATCTCTGCTTTCTTCTGCATTCCTCCTTGGCAAAAACACTGTCTTTGCTCCCTGCCTTTTGAGGAGGCTGAGCTAAGCAGGTTGGCAAGGCACAGAAAGAAGATGGTGCCTCAGGCGAGCAGTGGTGATGCCAATTCTACCACAATGTCTTGAATGCCAGATTATGTCTTCCCACGGCTGCAGGAGGTGTCCTAAGGGTGCTGTTGCCTGAAGAATTACCGTGCTTCTTGTACAACTGTGAGTTGTTGAAAAAAAGTGAATGGAGCAGGTGTAAATGATAGACCTGTGCTTCAGGTAAAATAGCAGACAAAACACACTGAGATTCTTCTTGGAAATGCGAGACCCACCCTTGCCCTTTGTGTCTCCCTAACTAAACAGAACAGTCTCCAGTGGAGTTTTGCATCTACCAAATGCCTTGAAATCCAAACACAACACAGTGCATTTTCTGTGGGACAGGTTCTGATCACAGTCTTATATTTGTCTTTTGGTTTGAAATTGCAACCTTCTTTCTGACCTCTCCCCTATAAAACAGAGCTCTGTAGGATTAGGGTCCTTGAAAGGAGCTAATGGATCCAGAGGGCCACGGTGGAAGAGCAGGAGAGCAGCTCCCTGGCTTCCCTTTTTCAGAGGCAAGCTTTCTGAAGGGGAAAGTATGTCAAGAAAGGCTGATTTGAAGAACCAGAGCAGAAATGTCCTGAGATTTTTGTCTCTTCTTTTCCCAGTCTAGTAGATGGAGGACATTTGGAATTACTCCTGTAAATTATCCCACTTACATATGCCTCCTGTAGTGCCTGCAGATCCATCTCCTGTTCCTAGGGATCCTGCATTAAGTAAGGACAGGGAGCTCAGAGACCAGCTCCACTGGAGCTAATTGCAATACTTCAGGCTGCAATAAATTTCCCAGAAAGGATCCTGTTCCAGAGCTCCCGACAACTTCACCTCTCCAGAGGCACCATCTAGAGGCACCAGCAATAGACAGAGCCTCTGATGCAATAAGTCTTGGGAGGACTCCTGAGACACAGGGAAAGCACTTGATGTTGCTGCTATCCTGATTGTTTTGGATAGCTCATTGTCACCTAATTGTGCTGTAGGAAGGTCTGTCCATTCCCTCCTGTCTGCTCATTTATGCCCTCAGGCTGTGTAAACCCTGAATGTGCCTGAAACAACAGCCAACCACTAAGTCTCCAGTGCCACTCTTTTGGTATGCGCTAGCTCAGATTCCTTGTTGCAAGAAAAGCCTCTGCCTGCTGATAAATGGCAGCATATTTTACAAAGAGAGACTGCTCTGCTCCTTCAGCAGGGCTCTCTCTGTCTCCTTGGCTGACTTGAAACTGCTTGATGTAGTTGGGAGGCCTTTGCCAAATGAGGAGGGGAAAAAAAGGAAGACATATGCTTCACGAGCTGGAGGAAGAAAAGACCAAAACAAGTTTTAAAGCAGAATTATTAATCAGAAAATTATTTGTTAGGAAACAGTAAATATCTCTATTATAAATGCCCTGGTAAATCTATTGAAATACTCTCAAGGAGAAGTTAGGAAGGATTTTCCTGAGAATGCTTTTACTTTGTTTATGCATTAATAGATCAACTATTAATTAATATGATTGTAAACTTCAAGTGTCAGGAGCTTATTTGCACATGCAATGGCATAGAGGTGGCTCTGCGCAAAATACCGGTAACAACTGCTTCTGTGGAGGAGAAACCCTACAATCCTGTAGTTTTCTGTAAGATGGAAATCTGCATTTGAGCCTTTGGTGGCTCTTGAGAGGAGTGCACTTCATGTGGACATGTGCTTCCAGCTGGCTGACCTGGCTGAGTGTTTAGCTCTGGCCTTGCAGGAAATGCAGTACTCATTCACTTCCTAGCCTAAATGAATACTGCCTGTCTTAGTCCAAAATGACATCCACTTGGTGCCTCCATTGTCACCCTTAGTGAGGGCATTATGATGGTGACCACAGGCTGCTCGGAAGATCTGAGGTATCTGGGACAGAAAAACATGGTGCCAGAGACAGTGGTACACTGAAGAACATGAAATCTAAGTGGGATGGTTTGGAGAAAAACTGAGGCACAAGGGAATGCACTGACTTGCTTGTGGTCCGAGGATAGCTCAACTGGGGCATGGTGGGATCACTCCTGTGATTGCAGGTCTGTGGTGGACAGATACAACCTCTTTAGGAAAGACAGGCAGTGAAGAAAAGCAAGAGGTTTACCTTCTATATGAAGAGCAGCACAAATCATGGAAACAGGAGACAGGCTGGTTGGGAGCTTGAGGGCAAGCCAGTCAGGGTAACACCGTGGTGGGTTTGTTACAGATCATCTGATTAGGGTGACAAACTCAATCATGTCTTTAAGCAATTAGAAGTCTCCAGATAACAGTTCGCAGTGCTATTGGGAAAATTTTACCTCTCTGACTTCAACTGTAAGATCAAAACAGTGGGATGGAACAGGGTTAGAGAGTCTCTGGAGTTTGTTGAGGAAAAGTTTCTAACACAGATGGTGGATGGTCAAACGGTGGGTGATGTTCTCTCTGATCTACTACTCACAAACAAGGAAGAATTGGACAGGGATGTGATAATCAACAGCAGCCGTGGCTGTAGTGACTACAAAGAGCCACGAATGTGACATGAGTGAAGATAAGCAGTGGACCACAAACCTGTGGCTTCAGGAGAGGAAACTTTGGCATCCAAGTTAAGACATTACAGTCTGAATAAGCAGACAGTTAGATGCATAAAAGACTGTTTGGATGACCAAACTCAAAGAACAGGCCTGAAGCCCTGGCTGTCAATAACAGGTGCGGTACTAAAGGGGCCTATCGCAGGACCTGTCCTCTTTGACATTTGTATCAATTACCTGGAGGAGGACTCACCACAATTACAGAGGGCGTCAAATTCAACAGTCCAGTTAACAATTTGGACAGTCCAGTTAACAATTTGGACAGTCCAGTTAACATGCTGTAGGGCAGGGCTGCTGTCCACTGGGACCTATAGAGGCTGGAGGAATGGACTAACAGGAACATTATGAAATTCAGAAAGAATAAACACAAAGTCCTAACTCCTAGCTGTCTCTTCTCTGTCCTTGAAGGCTTTTGAAATCTGATTGGATAAATCCCTAAACAAATGGGTCTGAATTCAGAGCTAAAACTTGTTTTGAGCAGGAGGCTGGGCTGAAGACGTCTTCACATCCCTTCCAATATGAGTGGTTCTGTGATTGCTTGGTAGGATCAAATAATCCTATGTTGTTAAACTTGATTGTTTTAAGAAGTTACTACCCCTGTGCTGACTATTGTCATCCATCAGCCAGAACCCCTCCAGCTGGAATGCAGCTGGCGCATGTTCATGTTCCTAGACCATTGCAAAACTAATCCCTTTTACCTCATATTGCAACAGACTACAAATGCATACGCAGCTAATTACTGTGTGTTAGTTGAAAGGGCAGTCCTTTCTGGCTGAGGGCATGCTCGTGGCTTTCAGCTTGCTGGGTTCCTTGCCTATCACCATCTGCTCTCAGCCATGGTTCACCTACAAGACCACCCTCACTGAGGCTTCATTAGTGCAAGCCAAACTCTTATCATTGCACTACCTGCATCACCATAACATCCACAAACTGATTAGGGGCCAGCAAAACCACCAAGAAAAGGAAGGCCCTTGCTTCAAAGCACTGACTGGCTGCCCAAGTGGGCGACAGAGGCAACAGGCAGAAGAAAGAGCCCAGGGAACCAGCCAGGCTGCGGTCTGTGATCTCAGCCTGTGACCTCTGTGCGCCAGGTCCTTAAATGCCAACCTGTATTCCTTAGACAGTTGAAGCACACTGCATCTGGCTGGTGCTTGATGTGTGCCTGTGACCGTATGCTTACAGACACCTACACTCAAGTCCCTTCCTGTGAAATGAGTGTTTTGCAATGGTCTGCTGTTTTGGTTGTTTTGGAAAACAGAGACATACAAAAACAAATCTAAGGTGATTAGTTAAAAAGTGTCTACTTGTAACTAACCATGGCTAAACTTGCTGGTTTCACTTATTTGTTTATGTTTGGGATATTAGATACATTCTGAGGCCATGGCCAGCTATATAGGTATGCATATACATCCGCTGCACAAATAAATCAAACTAAAGCAGCCCAGTTCTTGTAGACTGACATTAGGATAAGTATATCTTAAGAAAGTTCTTATTCAGACTTGGCTTCAGGCAATAAAACGTCATAGATGTATAACTCTAGTGAGTGAAATTTCTAGGGAGCAAATTAGGCTAAAAACATCTTCTAGAGACAGCTAGAAAGGAATCAGACACCACCCAAAAATAAGGCAAGTTATGCAGTAAATGTTTCATTTATTGGATTTCTTCCATTACTATTAGGGTTAAAAGATGGGTTGTCAATAAAAATGGTATATTTATGGAGGGCTCTGTATTTCAGAAGCCTATTTCTTGTCATTCACTCCTATAGTGCTTGATATCACCTCATGATAAAGTGTGAATAATCCCTGCATGAATGCATATTTCTACCCATTAACGATTTTATTATTTGACAGAATTATCTCTAACAAAAGCAAGTGGTACAGCTGTGGTTTAGGTGCTAAAAGGGAGGTATGTTCCTACTGAGCAACAGCCATGACTTGGGAAGCAGAGCATGGATTGAGAGACATTAGGCTGTGTTACAATCTTGAAAAACAATGCACACAGTTTTTCAGAATTAATTTTCCAATGTTTCTCCATCAAGTGAAGATAGAAAGGCCTCCTTACTCAAATAACACACAGTGACCTGGTCAGTATGTGTGACATCGAAAGCCACAAAGAAATCTGGCAGTAGCACCATGACCTGGTTGTGTGTTGATATTTTCCTGTTTGATAGGTTTCTTGAATTTTTACATGTGCTTGTTTCAGTCAATGCAAATGACTGCAGACAGGAGCCACGGATTCTGTGTTTTCATGCTGTCATCTTGTCTGCCCTAGAAAAAATCTGCCCTCTTTGTTAATTCTGGAAGAGCCAGTACTGGTAAGACACTAGGCAGATGTGCTTGCATCCATTTATTGGAACCTTTTCAATATTGATTTTTTTTTTCCTTTTGACATTCAGAGCAGATTTAATGATCCAAGATTATTTGTAAACATGCAGACTCCTTTGAGCTGTAGACTCAAATCCCAGCCTGGTCAACCAAAGTCCTTTTATCTTTGCAAAATAAATAATTTGAATTTTACACATTGCAACCTACATTGGGACCTCTTGGAGAAGACCATGAAAACAGATGACTCACCCCAAATATGTAAACATTAGCCAGGAGATCCAGCTGGCATTTAGCAGGCCACATTTCTCCAATAAAGATTTGGGCCTTTGGTGAGACATTAAGGATTCCAAAATATTTTTCATAAAATCAACAAATTTCCTTGGCTGCTCCTGGTCAACCTCTTCCCTCTTCAGTTCATGGCACCGTGAACTGTGAGGTGAACCTCACATGTTTTTTTGCTGCTGCTGTTCTACTGCAGGATTCTCAGGACCTAACCATGGGGCCAAAGTGTAAAATGGTGATGCCGTTGTCTGTGTGGGTAACTAAGCCCCATAGTTCAGCATTTGGTATATTGTACCAAGCAATGAGGGTTGCAAAAGCTTGGAGAAAGGCACTTCCACTTCTTCATCTGTGCTAGAGGTCAGCTTTGGCAAGAAAGCCAACATCTCTTGAATGTGGAGCATCTTGCTTTGTCTCTCCAGCTGTCACTTAAAATTGGGTATTCAAACAATAAACTGTGTTTTGTGCCATGGATTAGCTTGACTTTTTTCTTTTTTTTTTTTCTTTTAATTTTGTGTTTCTTTCATTGTTAAACACAATACTTTTTTAAAAATCCAAACTATCACCTGAGAACCTCCTACTCAACAGGTGCTATTGACCCCTGGAGGGCTCTCACTTCCCTGACTGTGAAACAAAAACAGTGACATAAGGGGAAATGATACAAATCAGATGCACAAGCTGTCCAAAGTGACTTGTACTACCTCAATTAAGCGTGTTGATTTAGTAAACATCCACAATCCTTGGACTTCACAACCACATTATAGTTTATAGCGATAAGCTGCAGTTTGAAAACAAATCCCTGGAAGTTTGCAATAGGAAGAACTTGATGAAAACTAGAAAGCAGTTTCCTGGCCCTTCATGGGACTCCTCTGAGTCCACTGTGGAGGTAAAACCCCAGCTGCAAGAATGCGCCCAGGAAACACCTTCCACATCTGGGGCACAGTCCCTCGACCTTCCAGAGCCGTGCTTCACACCAGGACCACCTGCCCGCATTGGGGCAGACAACACGGAGCTCCCTCCTAGCAACTTTACTCATGTGAGTAACATTGCTTGCACGAGCAGCCCAGGTGTGTCATCACCCCCACAAATCATCTGTCAGTGCTGTGACTCACACGCGTGAGTTTCTACAGAATCAGGCCCTTCTTCTGCAACCAGCTTTGGGCAACACCTGGCTCTGTCCTGGACAGGAACTTTTGATGATGCTTACTAAGTAGTTAGCAACTACACTGGGACTGAAGCAAAAGCATGCTTGTTTAAAGAAAAATCCATAGCAGATTGTAAAAAGATCTTAGAAAAACAAAACAAAACAAAACTGTGCAACTGTTTTTGTTCATTTGGATCAAATTATAACACATGGCCCTGCAAAATAAATAGGAGTCTGTCACATTTGTATTTCTAGTCTCATATTGTTCTGAGATATAAAGGCATTTACAAATCAAAAAGCAAACAAAAATGGAGAGTATTTGTTAAGGTGTCACTCTGCAAGGCACTAGTTTGCAAAGACAGTAAGTACATAGTCAGGGGCAAACGGGGAGTGTGCATGCCCACAGACAGTTATTTAGTACAATTTCTGAGAGTAAAAAGCAAGTTAGTCAAAAGACCAGTGGAAAAAGGAACTGTTCAATGCATTTGTACATTGAGTTAACAGTGAAGTATTTCATTAGTCATGTTTTTACTTGGTGTCTTAAAATAATCCCTTTTCTGTCTCCATATTCCCACTTAGACATTGTTCACAGACTTATTTATTTATGAAGTCTGAAGGTTAGTCCCTACCTGCTGAGACTAATTAGCCCTGTTCTTTGTGTCCTATGCAATCCTGTCTGATTAAATGTACACATTTGTTTTACTTCTTTTCATGCTTCCTTTCACTCTACTTCTGCTTTACTGATTAATATTAAAGTTGTAAGTTGCAGTGATTTTTTTATTTCTATTTTGTCTGCATCTTTCCCTTTAGTATGCAAATTTCTATGTGAACTTTTTAATGCCTGAGAATTCGTGTTAGCCTTGTCGATCTCTGTATTATTATTTTTATTATTCTTTTTATAGAAGACAGTTTAGCAGAAACCCCCAAACTCTCTAAATATTGCATGACAAATTGGCTTTGTTTTGGAAACCCTATGTGCTGAATGACCCTTAGCATGAGCAGCAGGTTAGATTTCTGGAGGAATGTTTGGATTATTTAGTACAGCCTGTCCCTTGCTTTCAAACACCATTTCCATTAGGCAATTTACTAATTCCCATTGAAATTACTGTCTCCCCCCGCCCCCCTCCCCACTCCCCTCCTTTTGTTCCTTGCCCATGTTAAAGTTTCCAATTGACTCGTCCATTGTTACAATTTGTCACTGCTGGAAGATCAATTTGTTTTCCCCTTCCCCTGGCCACATTAGATTCGGGGAACAGATGCCATTTCTTGCATCCGCATGACTCTGCTCCCCATTTTGCTGCCGCGCAGGCAGAGCCCGCCCGGTGCCTCCCGCAGCCCGGGCAGCCCCGGCCCGCGCTCCGCGCCCGCGGGGACTCCGCGGCCGGACCCCCCCTCCCTTTGAGTGCCCCCAGCAGCGTGATGTTTACGCCACCACAACTTTTCACTTCTGAAGTCTGGGAGTCCTTGATTCTCCGTCCTGCCATGCTAATTAACTTCTTAGCAGTCACATTCCTTTTCCTCCTCTCTCGCTCTTTTTTTTTTTTTTTTTTTTACATCAAGGACCAGAAAACATTATGCCTTACTATAAGATAATTTGGAAATATCTGATCTTCAGCGAGTGATCTCACACATTTTCATCCTGCGTGTTATAACCGTAATAAATGCAAGGAGCAAGTGCTGCTGGAAAAAAAAAAAAAAAGCTTTTACTATATTCTACTGTTTATTATGATTGGAGTTTCTTACCTCCAACGAGTGGCATGAAAAATGTTAACGGTTTAAAAAAAGCACCCACCGCACCACCCCGCCGTCACATGTACCCAAATAATAAGGGCACACACACATCCTTCAGGAGAACCCGGGCTGCGGGGGGATGATATGTTTATTAATGTCCAGAATGTAAAAGTTGGCGCTCCCGGAGCGCGGAGTCAGGGAC
>VZTX01004619.1:0-15646 GCA_013400915.1 Pardalotus punctatus | reverse complement strand
AAACTTCGGTTGAAACTTTGTCAGTAAAAACCTTGATGAACATCAGTTGGTGAAATTGATAAAAATATGAATTGAAGACAGCAATACCAGCTCCACATCCTGGCAGACACTCCCGTCAGCTAAGGCTGAGTGTCCCTGAGGGACAGCCAGGTCCCAGGCTGCCTGGAGCAGTGTCCCCTGCCTGGAGCAGTGTCCCCTGCCTGGAGCAGTGTCCCTGCCTGGCAGAGCAGCCCTGCAGAGCATCTCTAGGACTCCACCTCCCACCTCAGTCCCCAGCAGTTACAAACTGGCGCAGCCCTGTGGTAGGAGGTTTAGTAATGTCCTTTCCCAAATACGTCACTGTTAACTCTGCTAATTGGATATTCTCATTATCCCTATAAATTCCAGTCCCAACGGGGTTCTGTGCTAGAGATGTGCAAAACCAGCTTTACAATCCATTGCTCCGGCATTTCTGGGCTGTGCTCAGCATGATTTAAGTGAAGAACAGTGGTGGCTGATGACTGCAAAGACATCTGAGTGTGCTGGGGATTTAAACTGAACTGCTTAGACACATCACTTTGAAAAGTGGCTTCTCTGGGAAGAAAAAGGCTTTTTGGAAGGAATTTTGCTGAGTGAATATTAAGTTAATTTGGCCACAGCTCCTTGGGAGAGAGGATCTCTGTTCCTCATGTTTGTGCCTGGATCCAACCACCACAGACCAGCACAGCCATTTAATGGGCTCGTGAGTGCTGCTCATTGAACACTCCCCTCCTGTTCATTTCCCAGGAATTGCTTGAGAGCCTGATCGTTCCAAAAGGTGCCTCCTCATATTTGCTTGGGTGTGAATCAGCCCCTGAGGTACCTTATTTTTGAATGGGAAAGCATTTGGAACTTCTCTGTGTTGTCAGACAAAGCCAAGAAATGAGAAGCTGGTGGAGGTGACAGAGCCAGAAGGAGCTGGAAGACTCGACAGGGCTCAGTTATTACCTCTGTTTTGGCAGATAGAAAGGAAGGGGCAGTGGCAGTCCAAGTGGGATCAGAGCACTCTGGATCTGCTTTTCATTAAAAAGTGTTTTTTTTTTCTTCATAAACACAAAATCTTCGAAATACCCAAGTGCACATCAGTGTGGTTGGAGATTTCTCACATGCAGATATTCATTTGCTATAAGAAAACTATCATCAACAATGAAAAAAGGACAAAAGAGAAAGGGAGATCACGGGGCTTTTTCCAGTCTAATTTTTGAATCAGGTCCAGAAAGCATGTCTTCACTAAAATAAATTGATGCAGGATATGTTTGTGTGGCTATTGTGATATACCTGTAATTTCCCTCCCCTTGTTTATAAAAGCCTCAGAACATGATCATGGAATAAAACCAATAAAGAGCAATTCCAGGCAGTTCCCTCATTTATGGGATGAATCTCACAGTGTGAATAATGAAGAGTGAATGGCTGAAGTAAATAGTTGACAATCAATCTGCCTGGCTGGGCTCAGCGCACACAATCAGACAAGGTGCAGCACAATCCAGTTGGATGCAAGGTCATTGTCTGGAAACAAAAAATGCAGGTTGCAATTACCCAGTGGGCGATTGCACCCTGGGGAGCACAGAGGGAGCTGGGCCATGCTGGAAAATGAGGCATTTTGGAGGTTGAGATGTCCATGATCCAGGAGAGATAAACAGCACACCAACAAATTTCAGGCACAGGCACACACAGCCAGGGAGGTCAGGGCTGCTACCAAAATATTAACAAAAAGACAAAGGATTCAAAGCCATGGCATTGTCATCTGCAGGAGATGAGCTCTTGGAGACCTCGGGCAGTGGAAAACATTGGTTCTCCTGTGGGAGCACAAGAGTTAACCTTGGTCTCTGATGTGCCAAGGCATCCCGTGCCAGGTGGAAGGTGAGTTTGATCTCTTGGGTGTTCCCAGAAAAATCCACAAGACCTTTGCTTAAGAAACAGAAAACCACTGAAACCATCTGGATGCTCCTGAGAGGACCCTTTTTCCTGTCTGGAAGCAAGATTTCCACCATTCAGCCAGAAAAGGGAGATGGAAAGGATCAAGCTGGGGTGATGGGAGTGCCTTCGATTGGGGGAGGTGGTGTTGCAGCCAGTCCACCTTGCTCCCACACTGCCTCTCTGGTGCTCCTGCAGGACTTGGTGCCGCTGAGGAGACACCATGGAGATCCAGGGCTCTGGGAACAAGCCCTGGAAGTGTCCTGGATGAAGGCAGAGAATCTGGTGTAGCCTTTCAGGGGCCTTTGTCTGGCTTGGCAGGTGGGACAGGAGCCATGGCAGGACACATTGCGCTCCTGCCACTGCATTCCCAGTAAATCCAAGAACTTCTCCCACCATTTCTCTGCCCCATCTCTGAGCCCTGCAAAGCAGGGCCTTGGGTGGTGTGGCTGAGACACAGAGGTTGGGCTGGGAGGGTGTGGAGCTGGTGTCTGTGTGCCAGAAGGCCAATGAACATAATGGAGTCTGAGGAAAGGAAGGAAAGCTGGGATGGACAGGAAGAGGAAAGGAGAAGAGGGAATACACTGTCTTTGAGAAAGATAGAGGGAAGCAGAGAAGGGCGGCACTGTGAGCAGGGTCATAGTTGTTGAAGAGTTGGGAATGGGCAGCACAGGGCTCCTGGCAGATCCAGTCATGGCCCAGTGCATCCAGAGTTTCCTTTGGACCAGGAAGAGGAGCAAAGGAAAAGGCCTGGAGAGAGAATGGCTGGGAACAATCAATCATCAGACACCAGCCAGTGCTTCCAGGATCCCTCTGTGGAGCTGCAACCCTCCTGGGAAAGCAGAACATGGGGACAAGGGTTTTGCTGAAAATGTGGAATGTGGGTACTCACAGGTCTTTATAAACTGAGTGTTTGCAGAGCACTCAGCTTGGGATGTGCACAGACTCGAAGAAAAATGGAAAATCCAAATCCTAGCTGAACGTTCATTGCTCTTCAGGGAAGCTACCAGAGCTGTCTCTGACACCCTGAGTGTGGCTGCTGCTGATTTGTGGCTGTGAGCTGTGGTCAGCAGTGCCGCAGAGCCAGCCCTGGCTGTGGGAGAGCTCACACACTGCAGAGCGTGAAGGGTTAAACCCTGCAGGTCTCAGATCAAGCAGCATCTGCCTTTGCTAGGAAAATCATGGATTCTTGGCAGCAAGCTAATAAACCAGCAGCAATTAGCATCTTTCGAGGAAGGAACTGTTGGGTGGCATTCAAGAAGTGGAACATTTTGCTTGAGTGAAGTAAAGTGTGAAGGAGCTCTGAGCGAGGTGGGGCTGCTCTGTGGGGCTGTCTCTGGAGCACCATCCCCAAACCTGCAGCAGAGGAGGGGAGCCTGGACTGACATTCTAGACTCACCCAGCAGTTCTGGAGCAAACTGGCTCCTCCACCTTCCTTTCCAAGCTGTGGGTTTTCCTGTGGGCTGAAGAACTGCCCTGCTCCCAATGGGCACACAGGGCCATGGAGCCGGCCCAGATTTTGATCGATTACTAAAATGGTGCTTTTTGCTTTATGGAATTTAGGAATGCCTAAATTTTTAATAGAAAGACTTCAATCAAAATGCAAAATCTCCATTCCCAGGACTGCCCATTGACGCCCTCATTTTCCTGCCATCATAGTGAATTCTGCTCTTTCTGTGCTCCCACATCCCAGCGGGATGGAAGCTCCTCTCCAGCACACACCAGGAAACACCAGGAAAATGGTGCTGTCCTGTCTTAGTATTTGGGCCAAAAGATTTTCATAAGAATGAAGCATTCTGGAGAAGTTTAAATGTTTTCCCTGTGAATAAAAAAATTATCCTGAGAATTTTCAGTCCACAGAACCAACAAACCATCCCTCACCCTCCCATCCCAGGACTGGCTCCCTTTGCCCTGCACATGCTGAGAAAGGGAAGACAGGACACCTTGGCAAGGTCTCTGCTCACTGTGCAGCAGCACTGCTCCCTTCCAGAGCCCCGAATCCTGCTGGAAATACAACTCTCCCGTGGTTCCTCTGCTGACCTGCTTTCCCTGTGCAGCCTCCGTGGTGGTGTCAGCAGAGCTGGGTTGGTCAGAGCTGTGATAAGTGGGTGAGAAGAGGCCCCTGAGGATGGTGATGGGAACCATATGGCACATGTGTGGTGACATATTGCTGCTAGACCTGCACTTCCAGCTCCATTAGCCTCAATTACGGTGGATTGGAATATTTAGCACATGTTCAAGTGAAAGTGACTGTGAATCCTGTGCTGGGGCTCATCAGTGGGGTTGCTGCCTTGGCTTATCAGGAGCCAACAAGAAATGCTGGATGAACACAAACCCCCGCGGCTGGGGAGGGAGGGTGGTGCTGTCAGGGCACTCTTGGAGCTCCTCATGCTGCTGTGTGTAACATTCATCAACCTCTAGAGGCTTTGGGGAGACCTTAGAGCCCCTTCCAGTGCAAAGGGGGTCTACAAGAGGCTGGAGAGGAACTGAATGCAAAGACCTGCAGAGACAGGACAAGGGGTTTAAGCTGAGAAGGGTAGATTTAGTTTGGATGTTAAGAAGAATTTGTTTCCTGGGAGGGTGGGCAGGCCCTGGCCCAGGGTGCCCAGAGCAGCTGTGGCTGCCCCTGGATCCCTGGCAGTGTCCAAGACCAGGATGGACAGGGCTTGGAGCAGCCTGGGACGGTGGGAGGCGTCCCTGCTATGGCAGGAGGTGGGATGGGATGGGCTTTAAGGTCACTTCCCACTAAAACCATTTCATGATTTGGTGATTCTATGAAATGTTGTGCTTGAGGCACACAGAGGAGCACAGGGGAGAACACCAAGGCTTGGGGCTGAGGGAGGCTCCTACCCAGCCTCAAGCCCTAAGCCCAGGAAATGGCAGCACTGCTGGAGACAACCAGGCAGGAATGGGCAACTTCTGACTTCTGCATGTTGGAGATAAGTGCCAAAGATTTCATCCCACATTGCCCTGGCATGCTGGCAGCAAACTCTGCTCACCCTGGAGCCACATCCTGCCCCTGGCAGGGGCTCACACATTTCCACCCAGTCTCTCTCCACAGCACTGGTCTGTGTGTAGCCACAGCTCAGAGCCCTGCAAAGCTCCTTGGAGGAAATGTCAGCCCGGGCCAGGAGTGACGCTGGTCCCACTGACCAGGAAGATGGGACAAGGCTGTGCCTTGCCAAGGACACACAGAGGAGTCTCCATCAAAGCCCTCATCAAGGAAACCCTCATTAAGAACATCCTCATGGAAATGCAGACCTGCTGCGAGCCCTGCTTAATTCCCCGCACTGTTTAATTGCCTCTGTGGGACACTGGGAGAAAAAGAAAAGCAAACATTAAAATACTCAGTGGGATGAAGATGACAGTTGCTACCTCTGCTGTGATTATGCAGCGAGAGAGATCAGAGTGTGGCCACAGGCTGTGTATATCCCTACCCCGGTGGAGAAGTGTGGCTGTGGGCTCGACCCTCTTCAAAACCAAAGTTCAAAAACAAAGTTCATCTCAACTGTATTTTCCCTCACTACGTTACTTCTCTGAACAAACAAACACACATGGACCTGAGGAGAAGGGCAGGAGTGAGGAGGCAGACATGCACAAAATTAGAATGAATCAACTTTCCTTCTAAAAGCTGGAAAGAGAAAGAAAGTTCTCGTGATGTTATTTTCAAATGCTTCGTGAGCATCTGGAGATGGAGGAGGTGGAACTCAAGAAGTACTTGGAAAAACTGCATTTCCTTCTTTCTTTCTTCCCTGGGAGGGTGGGGAGGCCCTGGCACAGGGTGCCCAGAGAAGCTGTGAATGCTCCATCCCTGGAAGTGTCCAAGGCCAGGTTGGACAGGGCTTGGAGCAGCCTGGGACAGTGGGAGGTGTCCCTGCCATGGCAGGGGTGGAATGAGATGAGTTTTAAGGTCCCTTCCAACCCAAACCATTCTATGATTTAATGATTCAATGATGCTAAATTTCTAATGAACCAAAGACTCGAGTCAAACCCTTCCCTGTACACAGCACTGCACTCCTAGCTGAGAGGAGCTGCTTCCTGGGAATTGTGTTTGTTTCTGCATCAAAATTCTCCAAGGGGATTCTTACACATCTCAGACATCGGCTTGGTCACAGGTTTAGCCCCCCAAAAATTTCAAGGAGAAATAGAGTAACTGATAGCTTTGTTGGTCTTCATGTCCCCAGTGGGCCACCTTGGCTTGGAGAGCCCAGGAGGAGGTGGCAGGAACAGCTGAGCAGGGCTGGGCTGGAGAAGCATTTGGAAACCTGCCTGAGTGTGACATAGCAGCCACCACGGTGCCCACACCTGGCAGGTGGGAGCACACCTGTGCAACACTGAGAGGAAATGGCCTCTCCTGAAGAGAAAACATCATCTGAGCTCCTTGAAACCATTAATGGTGGTGCTGGGTGTCAGGGTGGTGGCTCGTGTGATCTCCATGTGCTGCCACTTTCTTCAACAGCAAAATAAGGAGTGAGACAATCATATTTGATACAGTTAACACAGAAGGGCCGTGACTTTGATCTTTGCCAACCAAAACAATTCCGTGATCAAATGTCTGTTCATGGTGTGCAGACTCTGCAGACAAACCTCTCATTGTGTTTGGATTAATGCGGTACTGATGGAACATGAGGATTACTGGCCAAGAAATATTTCTAGGTCAGGTACTCAGAGACCAGCAAACACTTGTGTGGACACTTAAACTATCCCGAGATGCTTTAATGAAGGAAGAGTGTCTGGAGCCCTGTTAAACCCACAGAGACATTCGTGTCTCCAAAATCAGAACTGTTGTTATGTTTTTCAGCCTGTTGGGCTTAAGGAGCAGCTTTTATCAATGCATTTATCAGTCATTGCCCTGTCGGGATGGCACAGCCCCATAACGTAGCTCTGCTGTCACCTGCCCTGATGTGGCTGTGCCCAGAGTGGCTCAGCACCCTCACAGGCACAGCACGGACCCACCCAGCCTGCCCAGGCTGCAAAGCTCTGAGTGTTCATCTTCTTCCTCCCCAATGACAGCCACAAAAGCCCTGACGTCGTGTCTGGGTTTTATTCACTGCACCCATGACCAGAGTTCGTGGTTGTAGGTGTTGATAGAGGGAAATGGGGCATGTTGTGAAGATTCCTTGTGCTAAAACTTGGAATAATGAAAATGTGAGGAAGGTGGAGGAACAAATCAAATGCCTGAACCAGCAGCATTTGGTGTGCATGGAGGTGCTGCAGAGTTATCAGCCTGGAGAGAGGAATCCTAGGGATTTCCAGTCCTCTTGGGTGGCTCCTTGAAGGCATTCTGTGCCGTTCCTACTCATGGAGTGTGGAAAGCTGAGTGAGAAATGGTTTGCTTGGATTTTTATTCACTTTGAAAAGCTTCTGATGAGCCTATCCTGATGAGTCCTTCACAGACCTTCTCTGCAAACAGTCAGGCAAACTGGATTTGCATTAAACAGGAAAAAATTGTGTTCCTGAATAAATATGTAAGACAAAGCCCTGAAAGTGGCTCCTGTTCATAAATGTTTGATAAAAAAAACTCCTGTTCATAGATGTTTGATAGTCTGCACAAGAAGTTGGGTATCCAAATGGTTATTTATTTTTTTAAACATCCTGGTATTTAGAAAGCAGTTTAATTTGAATGATTATTCCACAAAGCCTCTCTGTGCATGCCTTGGTGGCTGTCTGTTACAATCCTGATTAAGAAGTGCAAGTTATGTAAGTAAAAAAAAAAAAGTTAATTCAACTGGCAACCCGAGACATAGTGCACATGGTTAAATACTTTGAATGTTAACAACAAAAATACGCCTGAAGGGGTCTGGCACATTTACCAGCCATTCAGCAGCTCACAGAAATGTGAATTGCTAAAAGATTATTGTTGTAATTGCTAAATCAAACCTTGCTGTTTGTAAAAGCACGTTCTTAGCCCAGATGCTGCAGTGCTCACCAGACCTTACACTGTGCTCTAAAGCACTTGGCATTGCAGTCACAAACCAGCAGATCTGGGCAAAGATTCACCCAGGGAGGCTGCATGAAAGGCTCCGAATTTCCAGTCATGGCTCATTTACTGTCCGTGCGCAGCCTAGGGTTGGGATCCATCCCCGTGTGCCCCAGCAGGAGCTGTCAGGTTGGTTCTCCTCCATAGGAGGAAAAACTGACCCCTCCTGGGCACTCCATCCTACCAGGCAGGTGCCCTGGTGGAGAGTTTTCAGATGAGTTTGAAGGTGATAATCAGCTTGAGTGATGCCTGGTTATCCCTCAGGAAACATTAAAGGCACGAGATAAAATGTTTGCTTGAGATGAAAAGGAGCTGTTCGGAGCTGGGTATGTGAGTCCGCTCTGTGTGTGGCTGCAGGTGAGGTGTGGAGGGAGAAGTGAGCAGTAGAAGAGCCATGAGAAACTTCCAAAAGGAACAGAAAAGATCCTCCAAAGGGGACACCATGGGAGCCATCAAGAGTAGAATGGAGCTGGCAGAGGGCAGGCCTGGCACAAGGCTGTGCAGGAGAAGGAGGAAGGGAAGGGGTGGGAGAGGGAAGAGCATTTTGTCAGTGTTTCCCAGGAACAGAAGAGGGCTCTGTGAAGCTGGTTAATCATGTGGCAGCTACAGGGCACAAACTTGGGCAGCTCAGCCAGAGCAGAGCGGGCTGCTGGACCCACATAAACTGAGCCCAGAGCTGTGGTGTGGCAGGGAGGGGACAGGCCTGAGCAGGATGGTAATGCTGAAAGAGGAGAGCATGGACCAAAGTCAGGGACAAAGGAGGGGACAAAGGTGATTGCCCAGTTCTTTTGGTCAAGCCAGGACTGTGAATTAAACTAAGAGGTGTGGGAGAACAAGCAGCTGCCAGGGCTCTGGTGTGTCCCTGGTGGGGGACACTGGAGTCTGAGGATGACAAAGAGGCACCTGAGTCCACACCAGGCAGGCTGGCTCCTGGGGAGGAGCAGAGGGGAGCACAGGGAGACCAAGCAGAGAGCTAGAGTAGAAAGGGCAGGAAGAATAAGAAAGTACTGAAATCAAGAAAGAAAGGTCAATGACAGCAGGGGAAAATGGGCTTTCATCCTGCAATCTGCTATGGGGTAGCGGAGATCCTGTTCCTTCAAGCCCTGCTGCTCTCTGCTGCAGATTAGGGCTGTGTTAGGGAGGAAACAGGGATGTATTCAGGATCTGACACCTTCTGTACCCCATTGCACTGCCAAAAATGGGTAGAAGTGTCCCAGTGAGCGCATTTGGGCAGTGGAGTGCAAATGAATCATCTTCTCTTTCAGCTGTGGACAGAGAGAACTGAACAATGCCAAGAGGATATGGATTCCCAGGAGCCCTGAATCCCGAGTGGCAGCCTGAAAAGCTGGATGGGAATCTGATCAACCTGTCCAGGTCCTCTAGACACACATGGGATGGCCCCATTCATGGGAAAAGTCGCTCCTCTCCTCACGCCAAGGACACTGAGGGCATGGGGGATGTGCAGGGTGGTGGCAGGTCCCTGGGGTCCCAGGATGTGACAATGGCAGCACGGAATCACGTTCACAGGCACTGTCATCTCACACTCCCAGCGTCCTGCCTGCTCAGCGTGTGCTCCCAGCAGGGACCTGGCAGCACAGGAACACACCTTTACCTGCCCAAGCACCTCCCTGGCGCTCAGCATCTCTCACAGACCCTGGCTGCCAGAACTTCTCAGAAAGCTGAGCTGCTTCTGGATCCTCAAACTGTCCTCAGTCATCAGCCAAAGCCACCTGTTTGCAGCAATCCCCCTCTGCTCAGTCTCAGGAACCACAGGTCGAACAGGAGTGAGGAGGGACACGAGGGTTCTGACCGTGCTCAGGGGGTGGCTGACAGTTCCTGGAGTGCCTCGTGGAGAGAGGCTCTCCTGTGCTCTTCAAAAAAGTTTCTTTCCTATGTGTTTTTTTCCATCTTCCCTTTTATTTATCACTTCGTTCTCCTCCCAGGCTGCTCCAGCAGGACCCCACAGCTCTGCATCCAGCGCTGCCCTGACATTCCATCCATCCAGCTCTGCTATTCCATCCAGCTCTGTGTTCTGCTGTGATAAATGGGGCAGGCAGGGAATTGATTTTCTCCCCCTGCCTGCAAGGCCTGAGAGCGCTGCTTTCACCAGGAGGCCTCCTCTCTGCCTCAGCGCTCAGATTAACTTATTAGGAGTTAATTAATCAGGCCCATTGATTGACTGTCACATTGCTGATGGTTAGCCCCGCTCTCGGGTCGCAAGGTTGGGTTGGAGTAGCTCCTCTGGGCTGTGCGATGCCTGTCATCTCCAAGCAGCAAGGAAGAGCAGGAGAGGAGGAAGACGAAGGTGTGCCTGTTTTCACAACACGACAGAAAAGTGGAATCAGAGCTCCAGTCCCCCTTGGATGGTGTTTGCACACTGTGGGAAGGATGGGAACAGCTTCCACAGCTCTTCTCCTCCGAGATGGGGCTGGAACATGGGGCAGTGTGGAGTCAGAAGGAGCCTTGGAGTATTTCTGAGCCCGGCAGAGTTCCCCACAGCACTGCCTGTGGTTCTCTGGTGCTGTTCACGGGCACAGGAAGGGGCTGTGGCCCAGGTGGAATGGTGCCCACAACTCATAATTTGCTTGAACAAGCGTCCCTGAAGCCATGAGCAGGGGGGCTTTGGGGTGCAAAGATTACAGGAAACCAACATTGTACGTATCCACCCATGAAAATTCAGGGAAAAGCTACATAAAAAGAAAGGGCACACCCTCAGTGGAGTTGGGATGAGATTTTGAGGTCAAAAATGGTGGGGGTTTTAACGGCCTTAGGTGCCATAGGTGATCAACACTTCAAATTTGGTCTGAGGGGTCACTGCCAGCAGCAAAGCACCCTTATTAAAATGCCATGTTACCCAAAAACCTGCCCTAAGGCTGAGCACCGAGAGGGGTCAGGCTGTTTCCCTTATCAGGGAGGGCACCAGGCAGGGGCTGGCAGAGGGGAGGGGGTTTCTAACAGTGCAGGGCTCTTCAGCTGCACAGCAAAAGGGCTGATTCGAGGCCAGTCTAGAATAAAGTGCAATCTCTTCTAGGTGAGGGTTTACCCTGGCTTGGGAAGTGGCCAGTTCCTCCCCTGTGTGTTTCCTGGAAGGAAGAGGTGAGCGGGGGACAGGGACTGGGTGAAGGGCGTTGCCTCAGTCGCAGCTTCCTGGCTGTGCCCCTGCGGATCCGTGGGACCGAGTGGAACTGGACACTCATCCCAGAGGTCTGCAGGACCTCCCAGGCATTCAGGGCCACAGCACTTGTCACATCTGGCATCTCTTTCACTGCTGAGTGACCCAGAATTGCCATCCTTGGCACCCTCCTTCCTCCTGCCTGGAAAGCGGGTGGGTACAGCCAGGATCTGTTGATCCCACCACTGCTGTCAGATCCAAACGGGAAGGTTTCCAGCTCCCAGGAGTCTCAGCTCAGGCCTACAAGGCTTTGGCTCCAACAGGTCTTGCCAGAGGGAATGATCAGGCTCCTCTGCCTACAGAGCTTGTGCTGGTGCTGAGAGGAGACCACGAGCCACACCTGGCAAGGGATGGTGAGACTTGGCTGGCCAAGGAACAAAAGATTGGCTTTTATAGAACGTGTGAAGTAGAGGAGCTTTGTTTCACAGATAAGTATTTGTCACTTTATCAAGACAGACTTTATCTGGAGGGTTCCACTTCCTCTAATGCCCTGAGTTTCATCTGGGACACCAACTGAGAAATAAGCCAGAGAGCTGAGGTGATATCTGCTTCCCTTCTCCCAATCCCTGTGCCAGCCACAGCCTTTTTGGGGATCAGCAGCAGTCAGTGCTGCAATTATTCCTGATGCCCGCTGTCAGCTCAGCCTCTGCTTCCCCTTGTCTCTTTGTCCTGGAGTCCCTGTGCCATCGGCTCTGACTGTGCAGAGCTGCTCGGGAATCTGCAGGGCTGTGATCCCAGCACCCCCGTGCTCTGCTCCGTGGGGATCTCGTGTCTCATCTGGAGACAGCAGTGAACGGGCACTCCCTGGGGCTCTCATCACTCACTGGGTCCAGATTTTCAGCGTTTTACACCATGGAAATCTCAGAGGAGTGTGGCTACACAGCTGTTCCTCATGCTCTTGGTCTCCTTTTGCCACTAGTGCCACCCCTTTGCCATGGCCTTTGGGATGGGATGGACATTCCCTCTCACCAGAAGGAGGGAAACTGAAGTCATTGGGGAGTTTTCTGGAAGGGAGAGGAAGGAAGCAGCCCCAGCTCTGAAGATGGAGCTTGGAAACCTCCATGTGGAGATACTCAGTTCTCAGTTGTTGATAGAAAACACACATTTTCCTCAGCAGGCAGAGACATGTATGGAACACCACAACAGCCCTGTTTATCTTGAAAGGAGAAATCCCAGCCCTGAGCTTTGTTTCAAATGCATTTGACTGAGAACACTTTAATCAGATTTGTGCAACGCTCTCAGGGGTGGGAGGGTGCCAGCTGGGAACCATATTTTGCCTTATTATGCTTTCACATATCCAAGTATGATGAAGATTTGCTGCTGAGCCGCTCTGGAGCTGACTTCTCACCTTACCTACCCCTCAGAGCCTCCTGCCAGCACTGGAGGGGACCAGATCTGCTCAGAATTGCCAAGGAAGCACTAATGAGGCTCTAGGCTAAGGGCACACATTTTGCAAATCCTCCCTGATGGATTGTTGACCATGACAAGAGCAGGAGTCTTCTCAGTGCACAGTAAACAAACTCACAAGCACACTTTTGGAAAGAAACCACCTTAAAATGCCTTGGCCATCAACCAGAATCACCTGCCACATGACAGGAGCAGAAATCAGAGGCAGCTTAGGAAGGCCTGGGCTCCATCCAGCAGAGCCTGAGTTTTGCTGTGCTCCGGGATCACCCCACATGTCCCACAAGAGCTCCAGCCTGGGCAATAAAGCAGCATTGGGGCAGCGGGGGGATATCCTCTCAGTCCAGTTCATCCCAGTGCCCTTTTCCTGTTGCCTGTGCTTCCCCAGCACTCCTATCTGGGCTGTAGGGAACAAGAACTGTTGGAATTCAGGTCTGGTATCAGCACATCTTATTGGAGAAAAAAGCAATTTCCACATGAACCCGCAATGGATGTTTCTTATTGCTGCAACCACATCCTTACACTCACCGAGCCAGAGCCTTCTCACAATTCCATGTGCCTACAGGAGGTGCATCCCACCCAGCAGCTCCCTATTAAACTGTCACCTCCTCTTGGGATCCCACCTCTCCTCATGTGATTGGCTACCCTTTGAGGCTGAAAGAAAGAAATCACGGGATTCCAGAATGGTTTGGGTTGGGAAGGACCTCATTCAGCTCCACCCCCTGCCATGGGCAGGGACACCTTGACTGCACCAGGCTGCTCCAAGCCCCATCCAAACTGGCCTTGGGCACTTCCAGGGATCCAGGGGCAGCCACAGTTTCTCAGCTCTGCCCACACTGGCAGCCCAGGTGCATCCAAATCCCACTGTGCATATCCTGGAGAGCAGCCCTGGATGTATCACACACGGGGATGTGTCAGGAGTGGTATTTTTTGTGTCTCCAGCTGTGATTTGCTCAGCTGGGGATGCCTGAGGCTTTACCTGCATCCTGAGCTCTACTGGTTCTGCACAGCACCATTTCCAGCATAGTGATACCTCAACCACCCTGAGCTGGACTGGATCCTGAGCTATCCCTGCACATCCCCAAGGACCTGGTAGCTCATTTCCCTTTGGACACAGCAGCTGCTGAGCAGAGCAGCAGCTGGGCTGGGTTAGTGCCTTTGGCAGAGCTGTTGCTGAAGGTCTGCACTTTCTTCAGGCGCGTTCACATGGCTGTTTTGCCATGGAGATGCTGCCGTGCCTGTTCCATGTGCTGCCTCAGTCCCATTTCCATGTGTTTCCTCTTCCTGCTGCACACAGCCCTCCCGGGTGCCCACAGCAGCAGCAGCTTGTGGCAGCCATCTGTTTCCAGTCTGTGGAAGTAGAAGGTGGCCTTGGTGTGTGCCTGGCACCTACAGGGCTGTGTTGAGCAGAGCAGGCTGGGATGTCCTGCCTGACACCCCAAAAAACTGTGACCCTAATTATAATCGTGAAACCACAGAATGACCCAGGATGGAGGCAACCACAGGAGGGCTCTGGTGCAGCTGCCTTCAGACACCAGCAATGAAATCAGACTGCTGAGGGCTTCCTCCAGGAGGGCATTCAAAACCTCCAGGAGCAGAGACGCTGCAGCCTATTTCTGTGCTGGACTCTCATAATTGGGAGAAAACTTTCCTCACATCCGTTCTGAATCTCTCCTGTTTCAATCTATATCCAGTCTCTTGTGTTTCCATCATGCACTGCTGTGGCCTGGCTCTGTCTCCCCAGAGCCCTTCTCAAAGGCATCATTTGACTGCTGGACATGGCCCCAAAGCCCTCCCTTCTCCAGGCTGAACAAACCCCATTCCTTGCTCTCTCCTCACCATGCTCCAGCCCCATGACCATCTCGGTGACACTCTCCTGCAGTTCATCAATATCCGCTACTGGGGGGCCTAAAACTGGACACAGGATTCCAGATGGGGTCTAAAAAGTACTGAGTACAAGGCAGTAATAATTCCCATGGTTTTCTGGCAATGCTCCTGCCACGTTGCTGTTGGCCTTCTCTCATGGGATGCAGTGGTGTCACCACTGAGGGAGAAACACAGAGAACAAATGAATGGGCTCATGCAGGACTCTGAAAATATCAACATCTCAGCCTAGCAGGGAATTCTCTGGGATGTGGACTGGACCCTTTCTGCCTAAACAGGATGATGACAGCCAGTCTGTAAATCTCCCCAGAAGGTAGGGGGTTGGAATGGGTCACATTGTGCTTTCCTGCAGGAAATTCCACTTTGCAGTCTGTGCCACATTACCTGGTTATTGCCAGCACGTAAATCTGTGATGCACAGCTTAGTGAGGCTGTGCCACAGCCCCGAGATGGGGAATTGTTCCTGTGACGGATGGACTGACAACTCCACTCCTGGAGAAAAAACTTGGTGCAGCTTGGAGTTGAGGTTGTAAATATATAAATCTTACATAAAAGGAGAGTGATTAGAACCGTGTGAATGAGGACGATGAGGCTTCCCATGTATGCAGAGCTGGGAGGAGGAGCAGGGTGAGTGCTGGAGGGAGGCAGACGAGAAACCGGGCTGTGTTCTCCCCCTCTGGTTGCTATTGTCACATAGGGACTGTGGTCAGGTTAGAAACGGTGCTTAACCATCCCATGGTCTTCCATGAGTGTGCAGGAACAGCAGCCAAGCTTTGCTTCCATTTGGAGAACTCATGAAGTGCGGTGGGAAGCAGTTCCTGTGTCCCGGGTGGGAGCTGCACCCTGATCATCTGCAGCTGAGAGTGAGCAGGGGCCAGGTGTAAAAGGGGACAAAGCAGGAAAGTGTCTCCCACAAGACTCAGGGTGATGCCCCCCACTCCAAGGAAGGTCAAGGATTAATTCTCCATTTCACTGAGTTTTGACCTTGTTTCTTTACCAGCAAGAGGAGAACAGCCCCGCTGAGCCCTGCTGAGTGCTGAACGTGGCCAGAGCAGTCCCAGATTTTGATGCTGCAGATCTGCAGAATGACAGCAAAGCAAGAAGTCCAAGGGGGACAGGGCTGGGGCACAACAAAGCCTTCAAGGGGAGGTGCCAGCTCTGGTCCCTGGTCACCCTCCCAAAGCATGGCTGTACTCACCCTGCCCCACCCATGGTGCTGTGGCCCTGCTCGGAATGGACACAATCACGGAAGCAAGAATGGTTTGGGTTGGAAGG